>OVBE01001262.1:0-36944 GCA_900406425.1 Iberis pinnata | reverse complement strand
ATCGTTAAACCATTTCAGCTTGTAAAGTTGCTTATGCTTTATTGTAGGCAAAACAAAATTTCCTATAAGTTTATTAGTTTGCTTTTCTAAACCATAATTTATTTAATATAATTAAATATAACTATGATTTTTTTTAATCCTATGAAAATATTTTGATCATACAATTCAAGTCCACTTTCGATTACCGTATTACTTATACATGAAAACCCTCTATATCCACAACTGTTAATAATATGTCAGTTTCTTATTTGATAACTACTATTCTATCGATTTTAGCCTAACTTACAAGGGATTTAAGTAGTTTGGAGAAGACGAAACACTATAAAAAAACACTATCAAATGTTAATAGCCAAATTAAATTTTACAATCTTCTCTCCAAAACAACTTCAATGTATATGTTTGTCTTGCCAAATTAAACAAAAAAAATTCAAATGTTAAAAAGTAAACAAAATCGTTAATTTTATTTAATGTCTGGTTTTTTATGGTTAATTTGGCTAAGTCAATGCATAGTTCGAAGTTTTTAAGGGGAGAGAAAATTGTCAGGTTTGATTTAACATTTTAGCGAAACTTCAAGTTTTAAATAATTTCTTCCCAACATAAATTATATCTTTCTTTCAAAAGATTTTGCTTCTTCTTGAGACATTGGTCGTAAACCTATGCATCATTTTTCGTTCCAATTATCGTTTCCCCACAAACACCTTTCTTCTTCTCTAAAATATTTCTTCAGTCCAAAAATATTAATTCTCTTTGTGTAATTAGGGTTCTAGATATGGATGATGTAGAAGTTAACAACAACATAGAAAGATTTGTCGACATTTTGTCATGTTTAGGTTTCATCCCATATATGAAAAACTCGTAAGTTTCTACTTGAAATGTAAGGTTTTACAAAATTCTCTTCCCTTTGAGCTTATCAAGAAAGTCTACAGGCTTGTTTCAGTTGTTGTTAGAAATTCTAAAACTCCCCACAGACGACCCCCAGTTTACTGTCATCATTCAACCATTTCGGCTTGTAAAGTTGCTTATGTTTTACTGTAGGCAAACAAGCTCCCCCATAAGTGTATTAGATGCCACATCAATGCAACTTCCACTATCAATATTCATGTTTTAAACCTTCCTCTTTATCAAGCAATGAGATTGATATAAGTTTTCAAGATGCATCTCTTCTACTATAGAGACAAAATCCAACACGCTTTGTACCAAATCATTGTCCTCTCTTACTTCTATTGAATATCACAATGTAAATGTAAGATATCAAACTTCCTTGTATACTCTATACCAATACGTTTTCTCGCCGCAATTGTGTATGATTTAAGTATAGATATTCTTTGTAATTATCTGGTAAGAATCTTCTCTTCTCAAGCCGTTTAACTTATGCTGAGACTTGATATGTGTCTTAGTTTTTTAAGTCATTTAACATCCTATTTTAAAAGATAAATTTAAAAGTCAAATGTATACATAATTAATATAATATATATATATATATATATATAATGTTGGGAAAATGTCATTTAAACCTTGAAGTTGGACTAATTTTTCAAACTAAACCTAACAAGCTTCTCTCTCCTTCAAATTTTAAAGTATGCTTCGACTTGGCCAAATTAACCATAAAATATTCAGATGTTAAATACAATTGAAGGCTCCATTTACTTTTTAACGTCTGACTTTTTATGTGTAATTTAGTCAGGTCAACGCATATTTTGAGGCTTTTCATAGAAAGAGAAGATTGTCACATTAAATTCACTATTTAGTCAAATTTGAGGGTTTAAATGATTTTTTCCCCAAAAAAATACAGTACAATATTCTATATTAAGTGACAAGTTCAAGCTTTAAATTGTTGCCACCATAACTCCATGTTAATTCATCTAATTCAAATATATTTTCAGAGAAAATGTAATGGCACTAATGCAATAGCAACGACACTGCTTTGGTGGAACATTGCGCTCTAACTTATCATATTAATTTGGTCATGCGCCGTACTCTTGGTGTAAGTTTTATGTTTTTCCATTGTTTTATTTTCCTCACCTATTATTTCTTTGTGTTTTCTTAGGTCCAGGGCCGGCTCACAGTGTAAACACCATAAGCAATTGATTAGGACATTTCTAAGGACACTTTTTAAAATAAATTTCATTGTGTATATATTTGTAATAAATTATAAATTTATTAGACATTTTTCATAATTTTAATATCCATGAATCTCTTTTGATAATGAATTAGGTTTATGGCCAAAAGATATTAACTAGTTTAAGTATATTTTATAATAATACTAGAGTTATACTCATGCATGTGCACAAAAAATGTACGATACAATAATGTGTTTTTTCTAATATAAAACCAATATTTTTGTAGGGTTTTAAAATTTTATATTAAATAATTGAAAATTCTATAACTATATTAATCTAAGTTATCACATTTTATTCTTCTATGTATTGATGAGCATTTTGTTCTTCTCTATATCTTAGGAAGTCAGTTAGGTTACATGTATATATGTGTATAAAATGGTTTTGCCGAGTTCATTACTAAACAGATCAGTTAGATATCAATCTATATATTTTGTTTCAGTATAAGGAGTACTTCCCCTTCTTGTCTTGGATTTGGAATTGGAACAGTCGTCACTATTTGGAACAGGTCATCCATCAAGGAGATTCCAACAGTTGTTGGACAATCTCATTGGTGAGATACCTAACTGTACACTTGCGGATGTTGAACCAGATTTTTCTAGAGCAATCTCTCTCTGTTCAGGAGCTAGTAAACTTCATTTCTCAAAATTGTATTGAAATGAATGGAAGGGATTACGGGGATTACCTATATGACATCTATGATGCCGTAGATTTTTTTAATAGCAATGAAACTGTTTTGGCCGAAAATTGTGGTCTAACCTATCAAATCAATCGGTGTAGTCGCCGTACTCTTGTTGTAAGTTTTTATGTTTTTTTTTTGTTTGTTCACTGTTTCATTTTTCCTCACCCTATTATTCTTTGTGTTTTCTTAGGTCGATCGATATTGTCCTCCTACTCCATTAAAGATCGTCGAGCTGGACGAATACATTGACTTGTATGGTGAAGTGGATGGACCTGGCTATTTTGAAGAACTTGTGCGAGCGACTATCAAAAAACAACTCGTGTGTTCCAGAACTAATGAGCATTTTGTTCTTCTCATCGATTTTAACCGCATAGCGAGACGTCCATATATCCAGACCCAAAATTCTATGGCGATCATAGTGGATCAAATGGATTTATTAACATTCAGAAATGTTGTCAAAATATAACCCATATCATCTTCAGTGAAGTAGAAGAGGAGCTAGGCCTTGAGATGGGATAAGAAGAGGAAGTTTTTCTACTTTTATATTTTTTTTGTTTTTGTCATAGTAGAACCATTTTGGATCTTACACTCTTTTTCTTGTAGATCCTTATTTTTTTGTCACTCTGCATCACAATGACTATCTATTCTATTAAACGTTAAGGGAATTCTCAATAACTAGCATTTTCTTAAGCTCATTTGATCATAAATATATCATTGTTTAAAAATGTTGTAAGACAACATCACAACAATTAAAGAATTAATTAGCTCAGAGAAGTTACTTAGACAAAGAAACAATACATGTTAATTTAGGTCTATCACCTACAATAACCTTATGTACAAAGTCAATGCAAAATTACTTACTAAAAGTTATAAGATCTCCTACTGCATATGATATCTCTCCACTAATCTGCTTTCACTACAAGAAAAACATTAGTTTATATCATTTATTTCTAACATTTGCATCATTTATAAATGATATAAATAAATCTTACATCACTTTTAAAAATGATTTAATAAGTGACGATGCAAATAGTTTACATCAGTTAAATTAATCGACACAAAACTTTGAATCATTTTTCACAATTGATATGTATACGTGTCAATTACAGAAATTGATATTATAGTTTGCATCATTTTTAATATTGATATTAATATTTGTTTCGGTTATAGTAATTGATGTTAAATATTTATATTATTTATTAATAAATAATTATATAAATATATTATTTTTGAAAATGATTAATTAATTAATATTTTACAATAAATTACATCATTTAATATTTCTATTGTAAATTAATTTTAAAAACGAATCATTCATTAATAAAAAATTAAAATAATTATTTTTCTTTTTTTTTCCTTTTTAGTCCAATTAATACTTTACTCATTAATTAAAGAAAAATTCCTTGAAACACCATCAAAAGAAGTTCAAATTCCAAAAGTACCACACACTCTCCAAATTTCCAAATATACCACACACTCTCAAATGTTCCAAAAATACCACAAACATAAAAAGTGATTTTTAAGGGTTTAGAATTTAAAATTTTGAGTTTGGGTTCACTAAATAGAGTTTAGGGTTTAGTTTTAAAGGGGGTAGGGTTTGGTTTTGAGGTTTTAGGGTTTAAATTTGAAGTTATAAAGTTATTTCAAATTTTGTGGTATATTTGGAACAAAAACATTTTTGTGGTATTTTTGAAACTTTTGGGAGTGTGTGGTATTTTTGGAATAAACCTAGTATTTGGTGGTATTTTTGAGAATTCCCCTTAATTAAATCTTCTAATATATAAAAGAAAAATCATTATAATATCTATCAAACTCTTGATAAGATTTTTATTCATCAATTATTAACATTGAATCTCCATTTACATCAACCAACAAATTATAATAAATCTAATGAGTAAAATAACAAAATTAATATGACTTAGTCAATCACGATCAAACTGTAATTTTTCTTGTTTTGGTTTCATGATTCTTAATTTTCATAGCTTTGCAGATATTTGTATCTTGCTCTTCATAATTTCAGTTCTTCTATGATATGGCTTGCCTACTTGACCATCGACTAGAATATTTTCATCTTGAAAAGATGTTCATCCTACAAAATGTTGGATTGAAACAAACAAAATGATTAATCAACAATATTTGTGAATAACTATGAATTGATGAAAATTATCAATGCTATATATAAGTGTTTAGGATAAAGAGATGTCATACATTTACTTTTGATGATCTTATGCATTTACGAAATAATTTTGCGGTTCATTATGTTTTTATTTGTTTGTTCTTAAGTGTCAAAACTATAAAAACAGAAGAAAACTTGAACTATATGTGATAAACAAGTAAAAGCCAAATAATATAAATAAAAAATACTTCAAAAGGAATAGATTTTTTAACTGAAAAACAGCTAACTTATATCTCAAATCGTTAAATTAGTTGTTGACAATTTTTTTTCCCTTAGAAATTTTAACAACTAAAGTAGCAAAATAAATGATGCTTAAAAACTAAAAAAAATAAAAAAAAAAATAAGAAGAAGATAATGACGTGAAAAACAAAAAAACAATAAAGGAAAATAAAATTAATTAAAAATTGAAGATATTTATCCAACAAACAAATTATTAGGCGAAAATCTTAGCTAAAATCTCGTTTGTAGGTACTTTTATTATATATAAGGCTGAGAATTTTCAAGTAATTTATTATTATGGAAAATTAAATATCAAAATCAAGAATTTTTATTTCAAAGTTAAATATACATTGTTTATAAATTTAAAATATGATTTATTTTTCCTTTTAAATATTATAATTGAGTTTCTTAATGCAATACATTTTAGTAGTACATGAAATAAATGTTTGACCATAATATATTTAACGTCACATTTTTAAATTTAAAATAAAAATAAATGGGTAAATAATGAACAAAATATTGCATATTTCAATTTTTTATTTTGGTGTACCCATTTATTTATTAACTCTAACTAAATGATATATATATATATATATACTGAAAGTTATTTTATTACTTTATATCATATAAAAACATTGTATATATTCGATTATTTCATTTTACAAATATATATGATTATTGTCAAAGGTTTTGATTTATAAAAACTAAATTTGGATTGCATCACGTTTATTAAATTTAATTAGTTTAGTATTATTTTTATAGTGTATACATTATCTTTGCCATTTCTCTTTTAGTTGATTTTTAAAATATTAGTATTTACATCGATTTTTAATTGATGATAAAAGAGTTAAGAGATACATCAATTTTTAATTGATGATAATTTTTTTAGTAAATATATCATTTATTAAACTGATGTAAATTCATATTTTGCATTATTTATTTAAAGTAATGCAAATTTTTCATCAATTCTTTTGAAATGATATAAATTAAAAAAACTTATATCAGTTTAGTTTGAAGTGATGTCAACAATTTCAATATTAATATCATTCTTTACAATTGATGTAAAAGTATATATTTAGTGTCATATGTAAATAATTGATTCTATTTTATATCATATAATTTTGTGATACATTATTATTGATGTAAAATGCCTTATTTCTTGTAGTGTTTTGTTAAAGACCGACTTTTGGTTGAAAATATTCTGGATATGAAATTAGTTCGGGGTTTGTCCATAAAAAAGTATAGTAAAAATTGATATTAATAAAGCTTATAACTCAGATTCACTAAGATTTCATCATCCAAATGTTAAAAGAACCAAACTTACTGAAAATTTTCATCCATTAGATTTGAAACTACATCACAACAACCTCATTCTCCATCAACGTTAAAGATCCATAATGTTTGGAATGTCATCTATTGTTATGGATCATATATATGAGTTCTTTTTGAAAAAATATAATATAAAATTAGGATATCGATTAAAAAATAGTTTAACATATTATATTTTTGATAAAATAGTTTAAAATATACTTAGTACTCATTTATTTTGTGGTTATATGTACACCATTTTTACTTGTGTGATATGAAGTCAAGTCAACCATGAGAAAATACAATTTTTACCAAACAATTAGAAAATTGCTAACAATATTTCACGACTAACAGCTAACCATCTAGTAACTAGATCTTGGTTTTTGTTTTACTTGTATAATATATAATATGTAATTATCTTAGGTGTTTGGTTGTCGACTTATTGTCATTAGGTAAAAAAGAACAAATTCCAATTGGTCCATCTCCGATTTTAATTTTCCAGTCTATCGGGATATCAAGGGTTGTATCTGCCAGTTTAGAAATATCTTTGATCTTTCTAACCGTGGTCCCTATCCGGGACTTATTTTTCAACTCCCCTTTGGTTTTGGAGTCGTTATGTGCTCTCTATTTGAGAGCATCTACCCAGTATGGCTTTCATCTACCCAATATGGGTTTGTATTTTTCCCTTGGTGGGACGCATTGTACCCTTTATGGGTTTTTCTCCTTAATCTAATCTAATACAATATATGTTGACAAAAAAAAACAGCTAACCATCTTCTTTTATTGAAGGCTTTGCCTTCTCTTTGTTTCAATTAAACTTAAGTTGAAGCGTTTAAAATCTTCTTGTTCTTTGATTCCAACGTAGTTTATGGTAGTTTATGAGATTTTCAAGACCACACTCTAAAACGAAAATATAGCTAGATTCACATAATATTTACGAATGGATCGTTTTCTTAACGATAATTTAAAATTAAAAAAAGACTACAAATTCATGTTTACTTTATTTGGGCTCATGACCGACTTTGTCGATACCTAGTCTACAAATACATGATCTATTTTTGATGGATATAGTCTTGTTGTTTATTTGGATTGTTTCATGGTGATCTATCACCAACGATAATTTTTAACAGAAAACTGACAATCAATCCCTATACCACAATTTGGAAGGACAAAATAAGTTAATTTACAATGCAATTTTAGGAGCTTTGACAACATTTGTCTCATAATCATCCGTTAAAATATTTAAGGTAACTACAATCTGAAGAACAACTGTAAGTTTGCCAAAACGAGAACATGTACGACTCACTTCAAAAAACTTGCATCGCAAGGTAATGAAAATAGAGTCCACAACACAAAGAAATTGGGCTCCAGTTACAACAGGAGAATCAAGCTAAAGGTGAGTGTCGTCTTCCTCTTGGTCGGACAACTATGAGCTCCTTTCTTGCTCTAGTTCCTTGGGCAAGTTTGGGTCTCTCTCCTCATAAGATGAATATGCGGCTGGAACTTGAAAAGGAGCTTGATACGCCAGGTACTTGGAAAAGATTATGCCAAGGTCGATCTGAGGGGTTCTTCTTTGTCTAGGGGTGTAAACAAGAAATTTGGTCAAATTTAGAGGTAGAGGTGGTGGAGGTGGCTGTGTAGGAACAATAACAAAATAGAGAATGTTGTGTGATGAATGAAATGACCAAAGCTGCATATTCTATCCTTGTCTAAACTTGTCCACTACTTTGTTCCATCAATTAACAACAGTTCCAGCCCACAGTCGATTTGGGTCCCTAATTATATGGGGCACCTAATTTTTTTGTAAGTCTTAGATATATACCTATTGTTGGGCTTTCGATATTTATGGCCTTATGGGAATGATTTTAGTAAGAACCAGCCTTATTATTACTTCTTACGTAACAAGATTTTTTTGATAGGAAAAAAAAATAACTTAAAACTTTCTACCAAAAAATATTAATAAAAATGAGTTAAGGTAAAAAAGCCCTAAATTACAAAATTTCTTCTTTTTTGTTAAAGGTGTTGATTCTAAAACCTAGAGGTATGCGATTCTAACTTTTATTCTGTCTTCTTCAAAAGACAAAGTATGTAAACTTAATTTTTAGATAATATGATTATTTAATTCTATCTAGTTTTGTTTGTTGTGGCATAATGATCAAAATCAAATGTTCTTTTTGTCCAAAAAATAATTGACTTGATTTTGACAAGAGCATCGTTCTGTGCAATATAAAGTTTTTCGTAAATAATAATCGAACATGTATTATTCAACTTTGATACCTTTGTACAATACCAACTCGACAACTTCGACTCGTATTCTACAAAAAATCATAATTTACGTTTTAATATTCATCAAACTTTTGTGCATATGATTAAGAAACAAGCTTTTAAACATGTTTAGAAAATCAATGTCAAATAAATTTGTATTATATTTTAATACATATGATAATTGGTGGATATTGTTATTGAATTTTGATCCCCTTTTTTGTATTTGTAAAAATAGAAAGATCTAAAGATGCCACCACAAAGCAAACCATCTCGAGTTAACAGAAAAATTTCATCTGGGTTTAAAACATGTCAACCATCAGGAGCTCAAAAAAAAAAAGATGAAGCATTCATAAAATCTCAAGCAGGTTCAATATTTAAGTATGTAAAAGAAGTTAAAAAGTGTTGAAAAATCTAGTATCAATGAAGAAACACCTAGTCAAGAAGCAAGAGAAGAGGAAAACGAAATGGATCCAAATAGGTTGAATAGCGAATCTGAGAATTCAGATGAATGTAAAGAGACTTATCAAGACAAGATAGGTGAAGAGGAACATGAACAACAAAAGGAAGATATTTCTTATGATTGATCATGAAAATTGGGGAAACGTTGATATAAGAATGAGAGATCTACTAGTTAAAAATGGTCCTATGAAAAGGCTACCAAATGATTACCAGTTTCCTAAAGATGGTATTGGTAGACATTTTTCTCATGCATTCTACACTAGAGATATGGCGAATGGAGAGAAACATAATAGACGATGGTTGATATATTCAAAAATTTTGGATAAAGCTTTTTGTTTTTGTTGCAAGTTATTTAGACATGAAAAAAATTGGTGGTAACCTGGCAGCAACGGGGTACAATGATTGGAGAAAATTTTGAAAGAGGTTGAAAGAACATGAAGTTTCTCAAGATCATGTTATTTGCATGAAAATTTGGGCAGAGATGCTAATGAGATTACAAAAGAATCAAACAATTTACAAGCATACTCAAGAATAACTAAAAGAGAGAGAAAAACCACGAGAGAAGTATTATTGAGAATATTTGCAGTGGTTAAGACACTAGCACAACGGAATTTGGCATTTCGTGGCGATAGTGAGAAGCTTGGGGAAGAAAATAATGAGATTTTTTTTAGGTCTTATCGAGATGATTGTTGAGTTTGATACAGTGATGAGAGAGCATGTTCGATAAATTGAGAGAATAAATATATTCTCATTACCTTAGCCACAAGATTCAAAATGAGTTTATTGATATCTTGCTAAGGAGATCAAAGTTATGAACATAAGAAAGATTCATGATTCAAAATATTTTTCCATAATTCTTGATTGTACCCCAGATATTAGTTATAAAGAACAAATGACTTTGGTTATCCGATGTGTGGATGTCTCTACAATGTCAACCAAGATCGAGGAATTTTTTTTGACTTTTTGGTCGTTAAAGATAAATCAGAAGAATGACTTTTTTCTTCTCTCAAAGATGCATTGGTTGATCTTGAGTTGGACATTGATGATGTGAGAGGACAATGATTTGATAATGGATCACAGATGGGCTACATTGAGAAGATTCTGAATATATTTCATTTGGATCAAGCAAAGCCTGTTTTAACAAGTTTGGGAGCTCATTTCAGACTCAAGTCTGCAACAGAGTAAGAACTTCAAAAACAAGAAATATTTATGAAGTTAGTTCCTTATGCAAATGTTGTGGGCACTATAATGTAAATGATGATTGGGAGTAGGCCAAACTTGGCTTACCATGTTAGAACGTTCAGTAGGTTCATGGGAAAACCTTTAAAGGAACATTGGTTGGCTGTAAAATGGGTTTTGAGGTATCTCAGAGGTTCAGTTGGAAATAGATTAATGTTTTAGAAAGGAGAAGATTTAAGGTTGTCTGGTTTCAGTGATTCAGATTTTGCTTCGGTGGGTAAGAGGAGATCTATTACTGGTTTGTATTCACTCTTGGAGGTACAAAAATTTGTTGGAAGTTAGGCTTGCAAAGGGTAGTAGCACTTTCAACAACAGAAAGCGAGTATATCGCTTTGACTAAAGCTGTAAAAGAAGCTGTCTGGTTAAGACGTTTACTTGGTGATTTCGGGTATTATCAGAAGCAGGTGGAGGTGTTTTGTGATTCTCAAAGTGACATAGACTTATCCAAGAACAATGTCCATCATGAAAGGACAAAGCATGTTGATGTAAAGTTCCATCACATAAGGGAAAAAGTTGAGGATGGTTGGATAAAAGTCACAAAGATTTCTAAATTGGTAAATCCGGCTGATATTTTTACCAAGACGTTACATGTGAACAAGGTAGAGGAAGTATTGAGGATGCTTCATGTATGCTCTGAATAATCTGAGCATGGTGTCTGGGACTGTGAATCCATTGAAGGTTCTAAGACTGAAGTTTAAAGCTGATTAGTTAGAAGGATGAATGCCTTAGCCATTTTGGTGGAGATTGTTGAGAAAATGGGCTTAAGTCATTGGGCCTGTTTAATTAAATCTTATGTGAATCGAATATGGTTCGGGTTTTACCCGGGTTTACTCTTCAGATTTAGTGGAGTTTTGCGATCAAGAGAAGAAGACGTTGTTGCGGTTCAGGTTGTTAGAAGATCGGTTACTTGGTTAGTTGAGCTAACATAATCCATTAAAGCTGCTTTCCTCTCTCTATATATTGTTATGCATTATATTATTGATGTAGAGAGATTATCAGTGAGCGAGAGCTTTGATCTTGTGTCGCTCTGTATTTTGAACCTTCGTCGAAGTTACAGCGAATTTCAAGATTAGCTTCAGCATGAGTAGGTTATTGTTGATTTAACGGTGGAGGTAAAACACGTAAAACTCTCTTGTGTTCTTTATCGTTTTTCTTGTTTTGCTTTCTATATATCTTGGTGTGATGAGATTTTGTGAGTTAAAAATTAGTTGATTGAGCTTGGAAACAAACTTATTAAACATTTGATTGTGCGAGTGATTGATTGTTTTTGCAACATGATCAAATAACATACGATTTTTTGTTTTTGTCCTCGCTTAAAAATTGTAGAGTTAAAACAGTTCGATACAAGACATTTCTAGAGGATGGCAAGACAAATACGGATCAACTTACATCATACCATTTTTGCTATGTTATAATTATAAAAGGTAAAATAAACTTGTCTTTGCTCCTGAATTTAGTAATTGGCCTTATCAACTCTCAATATACTATATTACTCCTTTTTAAGTTACANCAGTGAGCGAGAGCTTTGATCTTGTGTCGCTCTGTATTTTGAACCTTCGTCGAAGTTATAGTGGATTCCGAGAAAAGCTCCGGCATAAGTAGGCTGCCGTTGATTTAACGGTGGAGGCTGAACACGTAAAACTCTCTTGTGTTCTTTATTGTTTTTCTTGTTTTGCTTTCTATATATCTTGGTGTGATCAGAATCTATGAGTTAGAAATTGGTTGATTGAGATTTGAAAAAAACTTATTAAACATTAGATTGTGCTAGTGATTGATTGTTTTTGCAACATGATTAAATAACATACGATTTTTGTTTTTGTCCTCGCTTAAAAATTGTAGAGTTAAAACAATTTGATACAAGACATTTCTAGTTAAAGTAAATTAACATAAATTATTTTTCAAATTAAAAACATAATATTTGATTTATTAGTTTTATTGATTCTAAAATATTTTGTAGTATTAGTTTGAAATTAATATTAAAAATATTTTACCGTAAAATTAATATTAAAAATATTTTAACTTAAGATTTATTGGGTTAAACCAAACCGCGATTTTTTATTGCTTTTTATAATTTAAATCGCAAATTAGTGTTCTAAATCGCTTTGGATGTAAAATGATGAGAAAAAATAGTTGAGGGGGTCGTGTAAGGAGCAATTTAAGTTCAGGTGGAAAATAAGGAGCTCCAAAGTTCAGGGGAAAAAATTGGATGCGTAAAGTTGAGGGGGAGGGTAAGGAGCCATCTAAGTTCATGTGGGAAATTAAAGAGCTCCAACGTTCAGGAGGAAAAAGATTGGATGAAAAAAGTTGAGGNATATATATATATAAATAAATTTGTTGACTTCTTGTAAATCTTTAAAATTGTTTTATGATAATAATTATAGCTTTTTGTATGGAAAAATATAGTTAAAGGAAACTTAAAAGAAATGAAACTAACTCCTCTATCAACCAGTTTCTTTTGGATACAAAGTCAATAATATCATAACTAAATAGACTAAGCAAATCGTAAATTTAATTAATTAAAATACGAAAATATGACAAATTTTTTATATATAATATTATAAATACACGAGAGCTGAAATAGAGAGAGAAGAAAGCGAAGGGAAATTACTGCGTTGGGTTTGAGTTGCAGTGGGAGAGAGTGAGAAAGAAGAAGAAGAGACAGAGACAGATTATTTTCCTTTGGATCTTTCCTCCTCCATTTTCTTTTCTTGATTTCGTTTTGCAACAGATTATAGCAGCTTTTTTTGTGTGTGTTGTATATCCATCTCCGTCGGATTCGTTGTTCGCTTCAACGATTTTCTTGATGAACGAGCCTCCCGATTCAAGGTAATTCTCGTTCCGATTCTCTTAATTTCTGATCCTCCTGTTGATATTATTCGACGGATTCTGGAATTTAGGTCACATTCAAGAGATCTCCGTTGTCTTGCGTTGCAAGTTTCAGGGGGGTTTTCTGGTGAATGTTGATGATTCGATGCGCTATCGGATTCGTAGTTTCTTTCCTTCAGATATTTTTTCATATGGTTTGGTGACTGTCTATTGATATATTTGATTCCAGTGCGATGAATTTCTGCGGCTTATATTTCGCTTTTTCAAGGACGTAATTCTTTCTAGTGATGAACATTTAGGTCACAAAAGCTCAAATGTTTTCTTGATTTTTGTTTGATTTCACAGTGGCGAGTGCCTCTGAATCACGGGAGCTAATCTCACATCCTTGGTCTAAGAGATCTTCGTGTTTCTTGAACAGCTAATATTCACTCTCTTGCGTTGAGGTGAAAGTGAAGCTTTGAGAAAATGGGGCGTCGTAGAATCAGATCAAGGATACGGAAGAGTCATTTTTACACTTTTAGATGCCATAGGCCAAAAACACTAGAAGATCAAGGACCTCATATCATAAATGGACCTGGATACACGAGGATTGTTCACTGTAACGAACCTCATATGCACCTGGCTAAAGTCCTTAGGTACACCTCTAACTATGTGTCCACCACTAGGTACAACCTGATCACCTTCTTACCCAAATGCTTGTATGAGCAATTCCACCGGGTTGCCAATTTCTACTTCCTCGTAGCTGCAATTCTCTCTGTGTTTCCTCTCTCCCCATTTAACAAATGGAGTATGATCGCACCACTTGTTTTTGTGGTCGGGCTTAGCATGGGCAAGGAGGCATTGGAAGATTGGCGCCGGTTTATGCAGGATGTAGCGGTGAATTCGATGAAAGCCAGTGTTCACAGAGGGAATGGTGATTTTGATCGTAGGAAGTGGAAGAAGATCCGTGTAGGTGATGTAGTGAAGGTGGAGAAGGATCAATTTTTCCCAGCTGATTTGCTCTTATTGTCATCCAGTTATGAAGATGGGATCTGTTATGTGGAGACAATGAACTTAGATGGTGAAACCAACTTAAAAGTGAAGAGATGTTTGGATGTTACATTGCCTTTGGAACATGATGATGCTTTCAGGAGTTTCACAGGAACTATCAAATGTGAAGATCCAAATCCCAACCTGTATACATTTGTCGGAAATCTTGAATATAAAGACCAGGTTTATCCGCTTGATCCAAGTCAGATTCTCCTAAGAGACTCAAAGCTCAGGAACACATCTTATATCTACGGGGTGGTGATATTTACAGGCCATGACACAAAGGTTATGCAGAATTCAACAAAATCACCTTCAAAAAGAAGTAGAATTGAAAAGAGAATGGACAAAATCATATATACTCTCTTTGCCCTCCTTGTGTTCGTCTCCTTCATCAGCTCACTGGGTTTTGCGGTGATGACGAAGATGCATATGGGAGATTGGTGGTACTTACGACCAGACAAGCCCGAGAACTTAACAAATCCAAGAAATCCTTTTCATGCTTGGGTTGTCCACCTGATCACTGCTGTCTTGCTTTATGGGTACTTGATTCCCATCTCATTGTATGTTTCCATCGAGATCGTAAAAGTTTTGCAGGCAAGTTTCATAAACAAAGACTTGCAGATGTATGACTGTGACAGTGAAACTCCAGCTCAAGCACGCACATCAAATTTGAATGAAGAGCTGGGACAAGTTGACACAATCCTTTCCGATAAAACAGGAACTTTGACTTGTAACCAGATGGATTTTCTGAAATGCTCCATTGCGGGTATTTCTTATGGTGTTCGTGCCAGTGAAGTTGAACTAGCTGCTGCAAAGCAGATGGCAATGGATCTCAACGAGGAGCAAGGTGAAGAAATTACCGATCTTCCAAGGACTAGAGGAAGGATGTATGCTTATGCTAAAATGCCCAACAGGACATCAGATATTGAGTTGGAGACTGTGATCACTGCTCCCGACGAAATAGATCAGACGCAATCCACTGGTGTCAAGGGATTTAGTTTTGAGGATAAACGTCTCATGGATGGTAACTGGTTGAATGAACCCAATTCAAATGACATTTTGATGTTTATGCATATACTGGCGGTTTGTCACACTGCTATTCCCGAGGTGGATGAAGATACTGGAAAGTGTACTTATGAAGCAGAATCTCCTGACGAAGTTGCTTTCCTCGTTGCTGCTGGGGAGTTTGGTTTCAAGTTTAGTAAAAGAACTCAATCAAGTGTGTTCATCCAAGAACGATATTCAGGGCAACCAGTTGAAAGGTGCGTTACTAACTGTATATATTTCACTTATTCTTCAGCCCAGTGAACATATTTCCAATTTTGCAGAGAGTACAAAGTTTTAAATGTTTTGGACTTCACTAGCAAAAGAAAAAGAATGTCTGTTATCGTCCGTGATGAGAAAGGGCAGATTCTTCTTCTCTGTAAAGGTGCTGACAGGTTGGCCACATAACTTCATGCAGATCCATATAGCGTATCAGTTCTTTTAAAGTAAAACTCAATGTTTTATCTTCAAATTTCACAGCATAATTTTTGACCGGTTATCCAAGAACGGAAAGAATTATCTGGAAGCCACTTCCAAGCATTTGAATAGATACGGTGAATCAGGTTTACGAACTTTGGCTCTCAGTTATAGGGAACTGGATGAGACAGAGTATGCAGTATGGAACAATGAATTTCACAAAGCCAAAACTTCAGTCGGAGCTGACAGAGATGAAATGCTTGAAAAGGTATCTGATATGATGGAGAAGGAATTGATTCTTGTTGGTGCTACCGCAGTGGAAGACAAACTGCAGAAAGGGGTATGCAGCTCAATTTGCTCGTCACTATTTCCAAGACACTAAAATTTTGGAAATTCCTTTCGACATACTGTTTACTGTTCGCATCAGGTGCCGCAATGCATAGATAACCTTGCCCAAGCTGGTCTCAAGATATGGGTTTTGACAGGAGATAAGATGGAGACAGCGATTAACATAGGGTGTGTTGTTCTTCTATGTTGCTGATAATACCAGAACCCCTTAATCAGGGAACAAAATGGACTAAGTTCTTTTTTTTTCCAAATGCAGATATGCTTGCAGTTTACTACGACAGGGTATGAAGCAAATATCCATAGCACTTCAAAATGAAGAGGAAACATCACAAGATCCAGAAGTTGTATGTATTAGGCTGATATTACAAACCTACATTATTTTTCCAGTGGAAACTTGCATATGATGTGAGAACTCGTTGTTGTTAATGATCAGGCTGCGAGAGAGAGCATTCTGATGCAGATCACAAAGTCCTCACAGATGATCAAGCTAGAGAAGGATCCACATGCAGCTTTTGCTTTGATCATTGATGGAAAGACGCTTACATATGCTTTGGAGGATGATATTAAGTACCAGTTTCTTGCTCTGGCAGTTGATTGTGCTTCAGTGATCTGCTGTCGTGTCTCTCCCAAGCAGAAAGCACTTGTAAGATTGACTCACCATAATTTCTAATACTATCATCTCATTCTTGACGAAATCACATATCTCTCTATTTATAATGGTTCTTTAGGTTACGAGATTAGCGAAAGAAGGAACAGGAAAGACAACTTTGGCAATTGGTGATGGTGCAAATGATGTTGGAATGATTCAAGAAGCTGATATAGGTGTAGGCATCAGTGGCGTGGAAGGCATGCAGGTGACAAAACGTTACTATACAAGACACATAAGTTGGTCTGTTTATGATTGCAAATGCATTTCACTTTTCTTGTTTGTAGGCAGTTATGGCGAGTGACTTCTCCATAGCCCAGTTCCGGTTTTTAGAAAGACTACTTGTTGTCCACGGGCACTGGTGCTACAAAAGGATAGCCCAGATGGTACATATCTTTGATTCGAATAACTGATATACAACTGCATCGTTAGCCATCGAGCACCATACAACCTGATGTTGGTTCATATTATTGTCTGACAGATCTGTTACTTCTTCTACAAGAACATAGCATTTGGTCTAACTCTTTTTTACTTTGAGGCTTTCACTGGGTTTTCTGGTCAAGCCATATACAACGACATCTACTTGTTGCTTTTCAACGTTGTTCTCACGTCTCTCCCTGTCATCTCCCTCGGAGTTTTCGAGCAAGACGTGCCTTCAGAAGTTTGTTTACAGGTTTACTCATCATATCTGTTCAGTCTCTCCAATCTATAAACCCCAAAGTCTTCTCTAATATTTATATTTCTCTCCAGTTCCCTGCACTGTACCAGCAAGGTCCCAAGAACCTGTTCTTCGACTGGTACAGAATTCTTGGGTGGATGGGAAATGGAGTCTACGCATCTGTAGTCACTTTTACCCTCACTATTGGCATCTTCCATGTGCAATCTTTCTGTTCTATTGGCCAAACAGCAGACATGACCTCAATGGGAACAGCAATGTTCACCTGCATCATCTGGGCAGTGAACGTACAGATCGCTTTAACCATGAGCCATTTCACTTGGATCCAACACGCTTTCATCTGGGGAAGTATCGTCACCTGGTACATCTTCCTTGCCATCTTTGGCATGTTACCTCCAAAATTATCAGGCAGCATCTTCCACATGCTCGTCCAAAACCTAGCACCCGCACCAATATTCTGGCTAACTTCCCTGCTAGCCATTGTAGCCACAACACTTCCTTACATAGCTCACATAACGTTCCAAAGATTGTTAAACCCTATGGATCATCACATCATCCAAGAGATGAAACATTTCAGAATTGACGTCCAGGACGAACATATGTGGACGAGAGAGAAATCAAAGGCTAGAGAGAAGACGAAGATTGGATTGACGGCTCGTGTTGATGCAAAGATCCGGCAGCTGAGAGGGAGACTCCAGAGAAAACACTCTGTTTTGAGCATTATGAGTGGTGTAAGCGCATCAACATCAAGTGATGCTACTACCTCCACAACACAACATAGTTGATCGGAGTAAAAACATTCTTTTATTCTTTTGGAGGAAGAATTGGGATTGTACGAGTTTGTGTGCATATACTAATAAAGAATATGAGTAGAGGCTTGTGGTGTAGATAGTTTTTTTTTTTTGTAATAGTCATATTCAAAGGTAGATATGGAAAGTTTTTTTAATTTTAGTTCAGTAAATGTCTCATTCAAAGACTAACTATATTTTTTGATACAATTGCAAGATAAAGAAAACTCAGTTTTGTAAAAGGGAGAAAAAGTCTAAGAAATACCAATAATGTCTTTGAACCATTTAAAGCTTTTTCTAATGGATCCCTTCATTTTCTGTTCAACAGAGTAAACCTTATAGCCAGCGACTCTTCTTTTCCTCCGCGTTTCCGGATCGCTAAAACTCCAGCTTCCAGACGCCCCACGATCTGCGTTTTGAACGCTTTTGCTTTTCTTAATCTGGTAATCGTTCGTCTGATCAACGGTTGAATTGTTGAAACTGGAGCTGTAATCTCTAACCGTGACGGCGGATGGATCAATTTGTTTGTGATAGTTCTCCATGGTTGGTCTGACGAAGAAGAGTCGTCTAAAGGATTGTCTTTTAAAAGTTATAATAAAAGGACACTAATGAAATGCCTTTTTACGGAAATTAATTTACATTTCATGTGGAGTTAGTTGGTCAAGGTCCCACTTATTTTATTTATTTTTATTTTCATAAGTAAAGAATTATCAATATATTCCTAACCACTTTATTCGTCGAGATAATCACAAACTATCAAATTCTAAATAACTAGTTGATTATAAAACAGAAAATACCAAACTTAATTTGGCCAAAAGGTGTCCGATCAAATATATGAAATGAAATGAAATGAGTTGAGTGAGGTAGACTAATCCACAAGAAGATGGCACTTTAGCATCTTTAAATCATTGTAGCCCTACTATATCTAATGATTTAGCCATTCAATCAAAGTACTAGCAAAAAAGATATTTTAAAACAGGGTATTTCGGTTAACATCTAATCTATTAGATGAAATAAATAAACTAGAGAAATTCTTTCAAATACCATAAAAAAATATCAAAAATTTTAAAGTAACATGTATTTCTAAAAAATCCAAAAATACAACACTTCCAAATATTCCAAAAATACCACATTCTCAAAGGTTTAGAATTTAAAATTTTAGATTTGAATTAACTAAATAGAATTTAAAGTTTAGTTTTGAGGAGAGGTAGAGTTTGGTTTTGAGATAGATTTAAATTATATATTTTAAAACTATTTTAAATTTATGGTATTTTTGAAAAAAAATATTTTTATAATATTTTTGAAAAAAAATTATGATATTTTATAAACTTTTAGAAGTGTGGTATTTTTTGAATATATATAATTTTTTGTTGTATTTTTGAAAATCTCCCCTAAAATGATTTCTCACTATTTTAATATTTGAACACATAAATTAATTAATTCCACCTATTTAATTATCCGCTTAATTTGAGTTTTGAAGTTATTGATTTTGTTTGGATTTATGCGTTTAGCATACCATAAACTCAATTTGAAAACGCTAGTGATATGAAAAATAAAAAGATTTGATTGATAGACAAAACGAAGGAAACAAAAAAAAAGAAGACAAAATAACCCATAAAAATTCAAAATAGAGAAGAAATAAATACTCCATATGATTTCAAAACAAAAATAAAAATAAAAAAAGTCAGAAGAAATTCAAGAGAAAGGTAGAGAAAAAGAGAGTCAAAATCAGATCAAAGAGTGCCTTGAGGTAAACAAGAAAACCTTTCTTCTCCGGTGGTGCTATCGAGCGAATTTCTCACTTCACAGCAAATCAGCAACATTCGAAGGCAACTCTTCAACAACCACATTATAGAACTTCTGAATATCAGACAACATCCTCTCATCATCACGAGTCATGAAGTTAATCGCCACACCTTTCCTCCCAAACCTTCCACTTCTTCCGATACGGTGAAGGTAATTCTCAGGCTGTGTCGGCAAATCGAAATTGATCACCAGCGAGACTTGTTGAACATCAATACCACGAGCTAAGAGATCGGTAGTGATGAGTACACGAGACGAGCCAGATCTGAATTCTCTCATGATGATGTCTCTTGTGTTCTGGTCCATGTCTCCGTGAGTCGCTGAGACTGTGTGGTCGCGTCCTCTCATTTTGTCAGTGAGCCAATCGACCTTTCGCCTTGTGTTCACAAAGATGACACTCTGTGTAATGGCTAATGTCTCGTAGAGATCGCAGAGTGTTTCGAGCTTCCACTCTTCTTTCTCAACATTGACGTAAAACTGTTTGATACCTTCAAGGGTAAGCTCATCACGCTTCACCAAGATTCTCACTGGCTTGCTCATGAACTTTCTTGTGATCTCAAGAGCCTCTGGTGGCATTGTTGCTGAGAATACACCTACTTGGATCTTCGGTGGGAGAAGCTGGAATATGTCATAGATCTGAAAATATAAAAAAACAAGTCAGATCAGAGTTCTAATAACACTGTGGAATCGAAATACTTGAGAAATATTAACAAACCTGGTCCTTGAAACCACGAGAGAGCATCTCATCAGCTTCATCAAGAACAAACATCTTGATGTAATCAGCACGAAGAGATTGTCTCTTCAACATGTCAAAAACACGTCCTGGAGTACCAACAACTACATGGACACCAGCTTGGAGAATGCGCTGATCCTCACGGACACTGGTTCCACCAACACAAGCATGAACCTTGACACCAAGGTAATCACCGAGAGCCCTCATGACCTTCTCGATTTGCTGAGCAAGCTCTCTAGTTGGAGCTAGAACCAAAGCTTGGCACTGAACAAGGCTGTAGTCTAGCTGCTGCAAGACACCAGAGCAGAAAGTTGCAGTTTTTCCAGTACCGGACTGAGCTTGTTGGATTACATCGAGACCTTTGCAAAAGGGGACAATTCCTCTTTGCTGAATAGCAGAAGGCTTCTCAAAACCTAAGAAAAAGTTACAAAAAAGAAAGACATAAGCCACAGAAGAAAAAAAAGAAACCTTTTTAAGAGTTACTAAACATACCATAAGCATAAATTCCTCTGAGAAGGTTTTCTTGAAGACCCATGGCATCGAAACTGTCATGAACCTCATCATACGAAGTGAAGAACTCATCTTGTCCATCTAGTCTGTATCCATATAACATAATTAGTTCTGAAAGAACCTCAACATATATCAAACTCAAAGAAACAAAGAGAAATAAATACTCACACATCATTCAACTTTTGGTCAAACTGACGAGCATCAAACTGGGTTCCTTCTGGTGCAGATCCTGCCATGACTACACAAAAACAACAGCAATAATAAGCAATAATATAATCTTACGAATAAAACATGAAGAAGACACCTATTTGATTATTAATGTGACAGAATAGCCAAACTCGTAGTCCATAAAGTGAGGAAAACAAGCATTAATATCTGTCTCTAATGGTGTTAATGTTCGGAGAGAATGTTATAAAGGCCAATGGTCTAATCCAATATAATAGACACCACTCAAACCTATTCCTCCAAAATCAGATAAAAAGCTCGAGTCTTTCAAATCGACCAATATTGGTAACGAAACTAAGAAACCTAAAGGAAACTTTTTTCACTATCAAATACAGATTCTTGAGATGGGTATCCATCGATCCTAGCTCAGAACCTAACAGAGATTAAGTAAGATCTAGAAGCAGAAGCATATGTGATAGATCGGCAAAAAGTTTCGAATCTAAAAACTTTCAAATCAAACACCAAAAAAGTAGAGACCCAATCGTTAATCTAACGAAAAAGTCGCATTGGAAAATCATAAGGAGCAAGAAAAAGAGAGGATCCGATACAAACCTGGAGTAAAGAGGTAAGAGATTGGTAGCTTTGTGAAGTAAGGGAGCTTGAATCTCCCACAGTCGGATCTAGAGAGAGAGAGAGAGAGAGAGCGAAGACAGAGGCTTGAGATGAAAAGGCTGAAGAAAATCGGAAAGAGGCAGAATGTAAAAAGCGTTATTATCTTTATAGGAGTCGTGTTAGGGTTCCTTCTCAGATCAGAAATCTTCTCTTTTCCTATTTGTGAATTACGATTGTATCCCTATATAGCTTTTTAATTTACTGTTTTGAGTCGGACAAGGAATTCTAAAACAAATTAGTTCGTCTAAATTTTTTGGATATTTGAGGGAAAAGGATAAACTTTAATTTTTTTTATTTTCAACAAAGATAAACTTTAATTAAGAAAAGAATATCTAGTGGAAAATTAGGAAGATAACTTCTTTTTTTCACGAAAGAACCGAACTCTTTTATTTATAAGTTATATAAAACATCTAGTGAATGAACCTACTAATAAAATAAAAAAATGCCAACGAAAGAAAAAAATAATATTATGATTCTGTGATTGCTTAGCTAATAAATCAGTTATAGAGTTCAAAACTCGCTGCTGATAAAGTAACTGGAAGTCTTCATATTGACTCTGAATTGTAGAAAACTCTTTTAACTCAACTGTGAAAGTAGGCTAATCTGTCGGGACCAAAATCATATGTGCTAACTCGATGGAATCAGTTAGGAAAACACCACAAAATATCCTTTTTGATCTTAATGTCTTCATCGCCCAGAGTAAGCTAAGAAGTTCGGTGTGTAGGAAAGATTGGCATCGCCAATATGCCTTCATCCCCAGAATGTCTACTGAACCATCTTGAAGTTGTAGTACCCATTCTATGCCGCATGTACGACTCCCTTGCTTCCACGAACCATCAATATAGCAATCCACTGGGTTATTTCCCCAAAATGACATACTTGAATTCCTTGCTATATTCCCCTATGCTCGATTATGACTAACGGAAACCTGTAATCGCTCATTAGCCGAAAACCAATCCCGAGATTTTGTTTGCGCCAGTTGAACTATTTCCGACGAAAGTTGTTACTGTCCTCGGAAGATACCTCCTTTATCTCCTTCATTATTCTATAATTCGGGTAAAAAGAAATTGACGTGATAGGTGGTATGATTTTAATAAAAAAAAATTTAAGTCAAATCATGGGTTATAAAATTAGTGATTATAATATTTTCTTTAAAATGATGTGTTATCTGTTTAATAATTTATAAATATTAGTTAAATTTTATTGTTATTTGTTTAGGAGATGTTATTGATTATATGATTTTAGTGGATTATAAAATAAAAGTGAAATCATATGAATTAATGAATTGTAAATATCAATTATCCAGTATTATTTGTTTATTAATTTATGATTATATTTAAATTTTTTACTTTGTATTTTAATGGATATAAAAATGTTTCAAAGTTAAAAAATACAAAAAAGAGCATGATTGTAACGAATGTTATTATTAGTTTTTACTGTAAACTTTTGGTTTTAGTGATTTTGGATCGAACGTAAAAGTTGTGGTTGTTACTTTTATTAATAAAAATGTATTTGCTAAAATAATATTATGTCATATTTATGATTATGTAATGACAAAACATAAGACCATCTCCAACTCTACTTTAAAATTTTACTCTAAATTTAGAGTAACTCTAAATTTAGAGTAACTCTAAATTGATGTTTGCTCCAACTCATAAATCTAAATGTTACTCTAAAAAAGAATATTCTAAGAATATTTTACTTGTACTTTGTTATTAATTGTGAATTGTAACCTGTATTTTTAATTTTTACAAATTGATTTTAAATGTTTTTTTCTTTGCAAAAAATAATATGAACTATAAATAAATTATTATAATATTACTAAAACAACATTACATCATAAAACAATACAACATAACATACTTTGGTTTAATCATTATCATTAGTATATTTTTCTTACAAATGATCAATTGACGCATTTCGATTAAGAAGCTCTTGAAAACGAATAAGAAGATGAACAACTTCTTCATTCAACAAGTTCTTTTGGACAATATTTAATGATATGTGAGGACCCATGATTGATATACCGTATTTTAAAGAAAAAATATCAATGTGGTTTTATTTATATGAATAATTTTTTTTTTAATGTTGTTGTTTTTGTGTGTTCTAAAATTATGTGACTAGTATGATTGCTTAGATTTATATTTATCTTAGTTGAAATATTAGTTGAAATTTATTGTTATTTGTTTATGAGATATTATTGGTTATATGATTTAAATGGATTAGAAAATATAAATGAAATTATATGAATTAATGATTTATAATTATCAGTTATCGGCTTACTGATTTATGATTAGATTTAAAATTTTTACTTTATATTTTAATGGAATTTGCTCATGAATCTTTCACCTATAAAGGACGATTTAAGTTTGATAGAAGACTAGTATTTTACCCGCACATTGTGCGCGATTATGATTTTTAAAATAAAATTTAAAAATAAATATATAGTTTTATAAAAATAAAAATAATAAATACACAATTATAAAATTATCATTATATTGTATAATATCATGGATTTTTATGTACATTAGTTGAGTAATAATTGTAAAAGTGTTTATTATGTGAATTTTGGTTAAAAGGTAATGGGATATAAAATATTATTTATGTTAATATATATATATATATATATATATATGTAAATAAGTTCAAAATCAATAGTTTTCATGCATGAAGAAAATATTTATATCTTATGTTATTTAGATAAACTACATAACTTTTGATGTTAAGATCTAGGTTATAAGTTACATAGTACTTAATATCATCAATGGTACCACTTAATTTAATAAAAATGTAATTTTAACAATACTTAAAAAACTTATTAAATTTGTCTTACTCCAAATTAAAGATTTTGATATCTCATCAGCAAAGAATCATAAATTTAAAAGAACTGTTGAAAAAACAAAATGAAGAGTACTAACTTTAACCAATTTGCTTCATATTTTCTTAACAAATTTCATGTCATTTATATATACTATAACTAAATTTTAAATTTTATTGTGTTNTTTAAAATTTTATTGTGTTTAGTGTTGAGTATTATATATATATATATATATATATATATTGTAAATCTATTTAACCCGTCTTATATTTTGTTAATATTTTAATATCTAACTCGGAATAGATATGATTATAAACATTGACGGATTTACATTGCATTAAGAGGAGGCAAGTGCCCCCAGTTAATTATTACAAATATTGTTTAGAACATGCTTCGATCAGATTTTATAGCATTTTGGATGAGTGTTTTAGTATTTATGCCTAGTTTATATATTCCTTATATTTTGTCCCGTTAGTTACTTATGGAGAAATTCAAATGGATCAGAACACCATATTTTAAACTATACATTTGTTGAGAAATCATTTTGATGAAATGGTTAGAGATCTAGATAATATATATTTTTCCATCAAAGATCTATTATACGTAAGTGTGAAAATCTACATTATAGATATTGACTATATATCGAATTTTTCGATCCAATCATGACAAATAAATATATGTTTTGTATATGAATACTTATTATTATTATTATTATTATTATATATATATATATATATATTTACATATATTAAATTTTTTTAAAAAAAATTCTATTTAAAATATTTTTTACGACAATTAAAATATCTTCAAAATTGCCATGTGTAACTTTACAAATTGAAATGTATTTTTCTGTCTAAAATACCATGGAAACAAAATAAAATATATAATGATAGTATTTCTAATATAAATATAGAATTATAAAATGAAGTATGTCTCATGAAAATCGATTATATATATATATATATATCATATTACAAAACCAAAAAATTATATGTTTTTATAATATAGATTAGAGAAATTTTCTAATTTTTTATATATATATATATAATTATATAATATATGAAATAATATAATTATAATATTTATACCATTTTTTAGGAGAAGAAAAATGCCTCATGTTATATATTTTTCTAGATCCGTCATTGATCATAAACAAAAAATCTTTTTTTTTTTTTTTGATGAAATGTTAAATTGATTAAACCGAAGTAAAGAGGTTATTTACAAAAGAATGTTCTGTCAAGACTCAAAGCAAACTATATATGGTTCTTAATGTGATTTTCCTGGTGGTAAACAACAAATCTTAATAGCTATATAATTTTAAAAAATCATTCTCAACTTAAATTTTTTGATTTAACCGCATAAAAAAACACAGGTTCATGTATTTATGGTTTCTTTTTTTAATAATTTTTTTGGTGTTTTATAGTATACTTTTAAAAATACTACTCATTTATAATATAGATTTAACGTACTATATTTCAATATTAATTTAGTTTTAATTGTTTAAATATACTATATTCTCTTATAGTTATACGAAAGAGTTGATTTATTTTTTAATAAAATAGTAAAATAAATATGAAAGAAAAATATAATTATTAAGAACTTTGTTAAACTTTAATATCAAATACTTTTGGTCGTAAAATTTTTAATTAGAAGAAACTCAGTTGTTGAAATCTATATAATATATATTACAGTTTTATCTTTAATGACTATGGGTATTTTTATTCACATTTTTTTTATAATTCTATTTCATGAAATATTAGTGTACAGTATACATAAAAATACAAAGTCATTTGAACATAAATATAAATTATAATTAAAAAAATAAAGTACACATACAAAACTACATTCTCTATTGTACTTATCAAAATACTAAAAACGAATATGTAAAATTTTAAGATTGTCGAACATAAAGAAAACATTTTCTAATCTTAAATAAATATTTTTAATAAATAATTTAACGACATATCACTAAATTTACATTAGTTTTTTTTCTAATTTGTTATGAGATTTAATTTCCTATTTGGATATTATATTCTTAATAAAATAATAAATTTTATCATTAAAAACAATGGCATTCCATATAATTTTTTACCAATTTAATGTTTCTATTTAAACTATGTTTCCCAATTAACAATGCAGATTACTTTATATTAAATTATTTTTCAAATATGTTTTTGTAATGATACTCCATGTATCATAATACTATTATATTAAAAACATAATATTTAATTTCTTATTTTTAATTGGTTTTAAAATATTTATGGTTTAATAGTTAAGAATAATATTATAAATATTTAAACATAAAATTTACTAAATTCTTAAAGTATTAAAAATGAATTTAGTTTTACTTTTATTGAAATAATTTATAGTATTAATAAATAAAAATTGAAAATTTTGAATAAATAAAATAGAAAAATATAAATTCCCAATTTTTAGGAGATATATGTATATGCATTTTTTTAATTTTCTATTTATAAACAAATTCCATGATTTTAGGAGATAAATAATTTGTCTTTATTACCCTTACAAAAATTAAAATATGTATTGAAAACCAATGGCATTTCATGTAATTGTTTACAAAACAAAAGTTCCTTTAAAAATAGTTCTTCCCAATTAATAATATAGATGTCTCGAAGCTCCCGTTGTTCAAGACATTATAAACTCCTACTGGGGAGCTAAGGAGCAAGAGAAAACGATTTTTATCGAGTTGCACAATGCCGTAAAGGACTTTCAGGCTGGAGACGCAACAATTCACAAAACTCAGCCGTTCGCATAACTCGTCTCAGGGCACAAATAGAAAATGAATCAACTAAGGACCTTCCAGATTCAATACTACTATGTAACTTACGCAAAGACTTAAACACAACTTATGTGGGAGAGGAGCAATTCTGGAAACAACGAAGTAGAAAACGTTGGCTAAAAGACGGAGATCGGAACTCTCGTTTCTTTCATGCTAGTGTTAAAAATCAGAGAACAAGAAATCGAATACAAGTGCTATGTGATGATGTCGGGATAGAAAAGTTTGAAGAGGGATCCAAAGGTGAAATTGTTGTAACTTACTTTCGAAACCTATTCTCATCTACACATCCTACACGAAACAATACAGTTCTTGCATCTTTTACTCCACGTGTAACTCAATCAATGAACAATAGACTTCTGTCCAAAGTCTCAGAAAAAGAAGTAAAGCGAGCAGTATTTGATATTGATCCCAATAAGACCACGGGAGCTTATGGCATGACAAGCCTTTTCTACCAAAAATTTTGGTGTGTAGCTAAAGATCAACTAATCAAAGAGATTGATGGTTTCTTTGCAAGCGGTATATATGCCCACAAGATTGGAACTTCAAGCAACTTGTTCCAATCCCGAAGACCAATACACCAAGGACTATGTCCGAGTTACGTCCTATTAGCTTGTGCTCGGTTCCATATAAAATCCTTTCAAAAATTATATGCAACCGACTCAAAATATTTTTGTTGAGTATTGTTTCAGCGACACAAGGGTTTTTTTTGGCTAAACGGTCTATCACATACAATATTTTACTAGCTCACGAGATGATACATGGACTAAGAACAAACCCATTATGTCGAGACACATGTATGGCTATTAAAATTGATATGTCTAAAGCCTACGATATAGTTGAATGAAGCTTTTTACAAGACGTTTTACTAGCCATGGGTTTTTACTCGAGATGGGTGACGTGGATAATGTCATGTGTTACAAAAGTCTCTTACTCGGTACTTCTAAATGAACATGAACACGGGTATATCAAACCAGAAAGAGGCATGCGTCAAGGCGACCCTTTATCGCCTCTCTTGTTCATACTTTGTGCAGAGTTTCTGGTATATAGTTTGAATCATGCTGAAACGCAGGGTAGCATACGCGATATCAAGTTATCATTACAGGGACCAACTATTCACCACCTACTCTTTGCAGAAGACAGCTTGTTTCTTTGTCAAGTAAACCTAGAGGAAAACGATGTTATACTAAAGTGCCTTAAGGAGTATGGAGATGCACCAGGTCAAATGATTAACTTTCAAAAGTCTTCCATCATGTTTGGAGACAAAATAGATGCGAATACAAAACAAGAAATAAAATACATATTTGGTATACAAAAAGAAGGAGGGTCTTCAGATCATATCTAGGGCTACCATAATGCTTTAGTGGCTCAAAGGTCGAAATGTTGGCTAACTTGAACGAAAAGCTCCGGAAACGCTTACACGGGTGGTATGCGAAGACACTATCACAAGGTGGAAAAGAGATCCTTTTGAAGTCCATTTCCATGGCTTTTCCCATTTATGCCATGTCATGCTTTCAATTCCAAAAACCATTCTAAAGAATATTACTAGTGCTATGATGGAATTTTGGTGGAGTACAAAGTCGAAGAATAAACATATTTATTGGGTTGCTTGGAAAACGCTTTGTAAGCCTAAAAGGGAGAGAGGCTTAGGATTCAAAGACTTGATGTTATCCAATCAAAGTTTACTAGCAAAACAAGCATGGTGCTTATTAGACAAACCGAACAACCTATTAGCCTAGGTCTATAAGTCTCGTTATTTCCCAAACACATCATTCCAGAAGAGAAAAATGGGTGCTAAACCATCTTTCGCGTGGAGAAGTATTAGATATGGAAAGGAACTATTGGATAAAGGATTATCAAGAGTAATTGGTAATGGTGCAGATACTTTTGTTTGGACAGCTCTCTGGTTACCATACCCCACACCCCGAGCCCCCTTCAATCTAAACGGACTGATGAATGTGCTATTACGAGTCTCTAATTTGTTGAATGATAGTACAGGAACATAGAAGTGGGATGAGCTTAATCGGCTGTTTTCAAGAGAAGACATAATGATGATTTTGTCAATAAGACCAAACCTCAATCGTGTAGATAGGGACATCTGGTTTTACAGTAAAAATGGATCATACACTCTGAAGAGTGGATATGAAATGGCTATTGCTTATCAAGACAGAGAAGCCTCTCAAGCTCTAGAAAGACATTCATTAAAAGATTTGAAAAGTGCAATTTGGACATTACAAATTATGCCAAAGATTAAAATCTTTCTCTGGAAAGCGTTAAATGGGACAGTGGTTATAGCTGGGAGACTACGTTCGAGAGCAATACCCGTTAATCTGTTGTGTCCAGTATGTCTTTTCTATAAAGAAACAGTAAACCACACTATGTTCGAATGCATTGGAACTCGACGTGTTTGGCAACAAGCTGGTTTTGACTTGTTCAATGGAGACTTCATGTCTCACTCACTCTATGTCAATACTGATTACCTTTTGCGTCTTTCAAAGGATAAAAGAGCTTCGGATGAAATCAAGCATCAATGGCCATGGATAATTTGGACTATATGAAAAGAAAGAAATGATTTTTTTTTTCAAAAGACTTGCTTTTGATGATAAACAGGTTTTTATCCAAGCAAAATCAGCTTATACGCTTGGTTTCAAGTTAATCGGTTGAAAAAAGAAGAGCCACAAGCGGTGTTACCTCACTTGCGTTTAAGTGGCATAGCTTGGACCAAGGTCGTGCTTGAGAAATATGAGACCTAATACGGCATGAAAATATGAGGCCCTAACAAAATAAAACGCGAATAAAATTTTTTCAAAACAAATGAATTCAAAAATACATATCCTCAAAACTAGTAACGTTGTAATGTTTCTTGAAACGAGCTCTTCTTGCATTTTTCTGCAAATTCATCCACGAGACTTTGATAATCAAGGTGTTTAACCATGTCTTTTTCAATCGATAACATAGCTAATCCATTTAACATTTCTTGTGTTATTGTTGACCGTAAGTAAGACTTTATCAATTTCAATTTTGAAAAGCTTCTTTCGGCCGAGGCGATTGAAACCGGAATCGTGGGCATTATTATGTAAGCAACCCATGTATTTAGATAACAATCCTTATATCTTTTTGATATTCTTTAGAAGAGTTTCTCTAAGGATCTTAATTTCAAGAAATAGATCATTCCCATCAATATTTGAATATGCTTCGTGCATAAGAGAAAGTTCAAGGTTGATACATGATGTTTTGAAGCTATAATCACTTGTTGATTTAACTTTCTTATGTAAAATAAGAACCTAAAAGTCTTCTCATACTCTTGAAATTGATTGAAAGAATCAAAAAATTTAGAAACTTTTTTTTTGTCTCGGGTGAAGACGCCAAAGAGAAGAAGAAATGTGAAAAGTTTTTACTTTTCTTCTGCAAAAAACCTAATTGACTTTTATTTCTTTTTCTTTCTATCACATTTTTTTTAGTTAATAGGTTTTCTCTCAAATATAAACATTTTAATTATTGGTATTAAAAAATCTTAAACCCACACAATTTTTTATAAAATATGAGGTCCAATATCTATGTGTTATAGGTATATGCTCAGGCATGGACCTGGCTTGGACTCCACCACATGAAGGAACCCTGCTTTGCAACATTGGTATTGCTTGGTGTAAGAAGAATACATACATCGGAGCTGCTTGGATCTTGCGTAATAATGTTGGAGAGACACTCTTTCACGGTAGAGCGACTTTGGATACTTCTCCTACAATATTTCAAGCTTCAATGACATGTCTCACTTAGGCTATGGATTGTCTGCGATTTCTAAGGGGACAAAGAATCATAAACTTTGTTCAAACTCTTCAAGAAACAGGAGAATGGCCGAAGTTCTAATACAACCTAGATGAGCTTTTTTTGCAATGACAGAGTTTGTAGAAACGCGATGTATGGAAACTTCGGCGAGAAAGAAGGCGATAGCACATAGTGTAATAAGAGATGGAAGAGTGCAATCATGTATAGCACGTTCCGCTCCGGCATGATTAGCATGGGACTTGCAATTGGAAGCTCTTCATTCAAGATCAAGACCTTCGCTGCTCTGTTTTCTTTTTCATTGTTATTTTGTTTCTTTGTCACTCTGTTACTTTCAACCAACAGTCAAAACAAAAAAAAACGTGTTATTTCATAAGAAAAATCCACGATTTCCAAAATTCTTTTAATTTATAAATCGATTCAAATATCATAATTCATAACCAATAAATTGTTTTTTTGACATATTATGTTTCTAAAAAAATAAGGAATCCGACAATTTTACCTTCAGCTGTATCTTTGGTTCAATGTGGTTCATTATGGTTGGTATAATAAAACCCATTCTTAATTTAGTTTTTGTGACATTAAACCAAAGAAACAGATGTCTTTAAATACCAACAAAGATAAACATCTCGAAAGCAAAATATAATTTTCTTCATGATAATTAATCATCAGTCCTTGTGTGTCTCTGAATCTATCGTCTCCTTCTCCGAAAAATCTCAGGGAACTTGAGAGGAACTGGTAAGGACGCAAGTGTAGTTGACTTCTCAACTGATAATTTGCATCCAAGATTCTCAAAATGCTTCCTCAGTTCGACTGTGCTCATCCTCAGATCTTTAGCTATATCTGCTGGATCAGTCTTAAACATATCCACGTGAAGTGTGAGCACCAGAACATAGCTTATGAGAAGGTTGATCTTCTCAATAGGCATCTTATCTGTCTCAGAATCCTTGAACAAGCTCTTACATTTCTGACGGATGATCCCTGGAAACCTATGGCCTTTGGCTGAATCGAAACCATTCATCGAATTCGTGTCCTTGAACTTAATTAGATGGGTTAAGAACGATAAGACACCAGAAATTGTCTCCTTCTCGGTCTCGTCCTGTAAATAGACCGCAATGAAATCAATGCACAAAGAATCTGAGCTGTAAATGAAACTACAACAATCAACTAAACTATCTACACCTTCAAAATCTCTTGGACTAGAGTAAACAAAAAGGGTTTAACATGGCGAAATTAGTGCAAGGCAACATGATAATTCTAGTGTTAGGACTTACCAAGTATATATATACATACTTGCAAGAAAAGGATCAAAATGTTACCTTAATATCTTGCAACCTGTTCACTCTGTTGCGGACAAAAACAGGGTAAGCATCGGTTGCTGGTATTGTTTCCTGTTGCACAAGGTTGTAAATATCTTGAAGGACAACCCATTCTGCACTATCAATGATCTTTTCTAGAGGATAAGCTTCTTTTGGAGTTGTAGCAGATGCATTATACGGAGGAATGTTTCGTGCAATGATAGAACTAGTGCTTTCAAGAGCACTTGCGTTAACATTTACTTTGCTAAGTTTACCATCAAGTGACTTCTGAGCTTCAGGATCATTTCCTAGGTTTAAGGCACGCCTCTTCTTGTCCTGCATAGAGAAACACATTATCATTTACACCAACAATCCTATAAACGAATTCGATGAATATTGCATCTTTATATATGCAATGATACAGGCAAGACATAGAGTATAGGAGACAAGTTAAGCATAGTACCCGATTATTAGCTGCCTTCGTACCAAAACTATTGTTAAGTTTATCCGTTGTTTCTCTAATATCATTAATTTGTGGACATGTAGAAGCATCTGAATCGACTGTTTCTCTACCTTTAACTCTTGGCTCCAATCTAAGTACCTAAAATGGCACAAAACCAAATTCAACTCTCTAACATCATCTTTTATAATCACTTGAACACAAGAAGTTCGAGTTTCGAACCTTTTCGTTAGCAATCGAAAGAATTTTCAATGTCTGAGTCTCTTTATCAAGAATACCTAGTGTATACACACAACTCTGTCTAGTCGCTTGCTCACCGGCGTAATACGAGCCTACAAACTCAACGTTTGAGCCAGGGGGGCTTACCATGACCTGAAGCCTCTTCTTCGATTCTGCCTTACGCCTGTAAACAGTAACACTCGGAAATTCTTTGTTGGCGGATTGCGCACATGGATCGTATCCTGAAGCGAAATAAGCTACAATCGGAGAGGCTCTATCGGGTTTCTCAGAGATTTGTTTGACATTGATGACCATTGTCGTGTCTTCTTCGTGATTCTCTGTTTCGCTTGTTAACTTTCTCTTCCTCTTTTTCTTTTTATCCGTAACTTGTGGCGTCTTGAACTCATCTTCCTCGTCCAGGTATTCGTCCGCCATGGTCGAGAAGCTCATTCTCGATTTACCTAAATCTTCAGAACACAAGAGATACTTTAAAACCCTAAATCTAGTCTGTGAAATTTGCAAAACGAACCTTCTATTTTATTTCTTTTTACTCCATGACAAATTACTCAGCTAGTTTTTGTTCTTTACCCTAAACTTATAACCGTCCGATTACATCCCCTCCCACTCTTTTTTTTTTTTATATATGAAAGAAAATAAGCTTCAATGTACTTAGAGCATCCTAGAAGGAAAGGAAAGTATGTTATTTCATACACGAATTATTACTATAGGTCTATTTTCTACATAAACTTGTTACATGTGCGAATTCGTATGTAAATTATTAACATTTATCAATTCTTACATAGACTAACAAAATTGTGCTAGTTTCAACTATTCCGTTAACGGAATTTAAATCAACGTTAATTGAGCTGACTCAACATCCACGTAATATGTTAAGTCATTAAACAACAAGAAACGATATCATTTTCATTTATTTTTTAATTTTAGACAAAATGACGTCGCTTTGCTTTAAAATAATAATAATAAATTAATTTTAGATAAAATGACGTCGTTTTCGTTTAATTTTTTTTAATCTTAGACAAAACAACGTCGTTTTGCTTTAAAAATTTTTTATTTAAAATTACGCTTCTTCTTCTTCTTTTTGTTTCATCATTCCATGACTATCATCGACTTGGAGAAAAAGGGGAATAGAGTTATTGTGACAAAGAGATAGATTGAGAGGAGATATCATAATCGATTACTTCATGAACTTAATATATGGTCTTGCAAGCTTCTAAATAATCTAGAATGAGGTGAATCGAGTTTTTTGGTTTTTTTTGTAGAGTTTTCATAAGGTTTTGAAATCAGGTTCTTCTTGTATTATGTTTATGTGTATGAATTTTTTGAGAAAGATGCTTGTTTGAGTGTATTATTTTGTTTCTATGCACAATTTCGGTGGATTTGGCTCTTAATTTTTAGAGATTATAAACCTAATTTTTGTGCCTACCAAGTGTTCGACACAATGTCTGTGTGAATGAAAGTCACAATTTCATGTGCGTTTTTGTTTTTTTTGTAGTAAGGAAGATATAATATACAACTATTGTTACAATGGAAGCTTGATTAGAAGCAGATATGGGTCGACAATATATTTAGGTGGTGAGTTTCATACCATTAAATGCAAAACTGAGTCCTTGTTTATCCACTTAGAAAGGGAGCTGAAGTTGAATCTTTATGAGAAAATAGTATTTTACAAGCTACATTATGAGTTAATGGAAGATTTGAAAATCATATATGATGGTTCATATGGTCTTGAGAGGATGTGTAATGCAGCAAGATGGACTAAGGTGGTAGAGATATTTATTGCTGAAAATGATGGAAGTGCACTTCCTAATGCATCAAATGAATATACTCGAGTTGAAGAAGATAATGTTGCTAGTAAAGAACCTGAAAATCAGAATTGTGGCATGGATAATAAGGGAATAGAGGATGATGGTGATACATTTGAGAAAGAAGCAAGATTAGAAGAAAATGTAGCAGAGTTTAATGATGAAGATAATGTTGATTATCATGATACTCCTATAAATTCATATTGTGAGGAGGAAGAAAGTGTAGGTAGATATGAAACGTGGAAGAGGGGCAGTGGAGAGCTGAAGCTTAGGCAAGTGTTTGATAGCATTGCAATCTTCAAAGATGTTGTGATTGAGTATGTTCTCAAAGAATGGTGGAATGTTAAATACACAAGATGGAGAAAGGCCATATCAGAAGTGTGATGCTCTATCGGAGGGGGGGGGNAGAACCAGCTGGAAAGTTTATGATAAAAACTTTCGATGGTGAGCACACTTGTATCAAAGATAGGTGCAACAAGGTGATAACTGACAATATCATTGCTAAGATGTTCCTAAACGACATTAGAAAGGATCCTAAGTTGATGCCAAAAGTTATTCAACAACAAGTGGAAGAGCGTCACAATTTGATAGTCTCTCATGACCAATGTAGAAAAGCGAAAACGTACAGATTCTTCAAGCTGAACATGATGAACAATTTGCTAGACTAGAAGACTACAAGCAAGAGATTCTAGAGTAAGTGTTTTAATTCAATTTTGATTAAGTGTTTAAATCACTGTTTTATAGTGTTTATAAGTGTTTAAGTCTTTGTTTTTAGTGTTTAAATCTCTGTTTTTCGTGTTTATAAATGTTTAAATCTCTGTTTTTTAGTGTTTATAAGTGTTTAAATCTCTATATTTTTAGTGTCTATAAGTGTTTAAGTCTATGTTTTTAGTGTTTATAAGTATTTAAGTCTCCTAATATATGTTTTTTGTTGTTAGTTCTAATCTTGGTTTTACCGTAGAGTTGATGACTATGAGAGTAGATGAAGAGTATGAGATATTTGATCGTTTTACTTGTGTTTCGAAGGTATTAAAAAGAACATGGATTTTTCATTCTCGCCCAATCATCGGGATTGATGGTTGCTTTCTAAAATACAACATCAAAAGACAATTGTTAGCTGCGGTGGGAAGAGATACAAACAATCAATATTATCTGGTTGCTTGGGTAGTTGTTCAATCAGAGACCATAGAAACTTGGTTGTGGTTTCTTCAGAGACTAAAATCAGATTTGTGTCTTGGAGATGGAGATGGCTTTACAATAATATCTGATATGCAAAAGGTAAATTCTTTCACACTTATAATATGTTTTTGTGTCTGTTTATTATATGTTTTTCACACTTATAATATGTTTTTGTTACACTTATACTCTGATTTCGTTGATAGGTCTAGAATTTAATCCTAGTCTATTACTGCAGAGAACAGTTCAATGTAGCAAAGATAGGGTATCGAATCCACATAGACCAAAATAGTACACGATTTAGTTTTANTTTGAAAATAGTTCTCAACATGAAAGACAGAGATGGTTTAATCTCCTCTCGGAGTATTAAACCCTATATTCAAATTATCATAGACAAACTCCCACCGTCTTTTAAATAACAGAACATGCATTACAGATCAGATTCAAT
>OVBE01001261.1:0-35123 GCA_900406425.1 Iberis pinnata | reverse complement strand
TAAAATAGGGTTTAGAAATCTTCTCCACAAAGGTTCATGATTCGTCTCCCAGTAAAACTTAGAATAAAAATAAAGCTTAAGTTCTAAAGGCCTAAAACACATTGTATTTATAGGCTAAAAAGTTAAATAATAAATCAGAAAAACTTGGACAGGTTTGAGGACTTGATTTTCAATTTTGGAAAACTTCAATTCTTGTTATGGGGATGTGCTCGATCGAGCATCTCAAGTTTTTGCTCGAATCTCGTTCTTTGCCCGATCGATCTTCATCTCCGGATTTTTCCAGGAGCATTTTCTCGATCGTGCATCTCATTAATAATCTTCTCTATTGATCCTTGTTGTGCTCGATCGAGCACTTCTGTCTTGAACTTCTGAAATCTTCTGAAAACTTCTGAAATGCATCGTTTTGCTCCGAATCAACCCGAACACCTAGAATATTAAATTCTACCAAATATGCAATGAAAACACTCAGAATAAAACAGAATAGCAAACATAAATACTCACTATTATTCATTAAAACCGAGTAATATCAAAAGGCATAAGATTCACACTAGATCCCAAATCGCAGAGAGATCTAGCAAAGGTGATATCTCCAATCTCAACTGATAGAACAAAACTACCTGGACCTCCAAGCTTCTTAGGCATTCGATTTAGTAGAATTGAGGTACACTCCTCTGTAATCATCATTGCACCTTCTTCCAACGTGAGCTTGCGTGTAACCATGTTCTTCACATACTTCTTCAGAGAAGGGATCAATTCACAAGCATCGGAGAATGGAAGTCTAACACTCAATTCCTTGATCATATCCTTGCATTTAGCATCTTCTCAGTCTTTCATTGAGGTTTTAGGCTTCACCAGATAAGGAACCATAGGTTTGTAGACTCGAGGAGGGAGAACGAAAATTTCAGGAACATGGGCCTTTTGCTTGATCGGGCAAGATTGCCCGATCGGGCATTTTCCTTAGAACTTCGCCCGATAAATCTGCTCGATCGGGCACAAGGTATGCCTGATCGATCATTTTCTCCTGGAGTTTTTCGATCGGTTTGCATTATCGGGCAACCATTGCCCGATCGATTTGTTTGGCTGGAAACTGTTTGCCCGATCGGGCAAGAGTGCCCGATCATGCATTTGTTTCTGCATCGTTTTCCAACTTCGAAAATTATGAATCATTTGCAGATTCACCCAAATCTTCAACCAATTCTTCTACTAACTTATCCTTACGATCAATATTGGGTAGAGTTCTACCAGTTCTCAGCTCAATAGCATTCAAAAAATCTTGATTCTTCGGATTAGAATCAGATTTCCCATGAAGAAACAGAACCGATCTCTTTACCGCTTCAGCAGTTTGGGAAACTTGAGTATCTAGAAGCTTCACATGTGTAGACAATGCTTCAAATTTCTGATTCAGCTCCTTCACATCTCCTTGTATAACCTTTTGAAACTGTTGTTGTCCTTCCAGAAGTTGCTTAAACATCATTTCAACCGAATTCCCTTGAGGAGCTTGAGTTTGAGGAACTTGTTGAAATACAGGCTGAGAGGTTTGTGAGAAACCGCCTGAATTAGAGTTAGGCACGAAGTTCCTGTTCTGATTTCTTTGGAAACCATTGTTCCCTGAGTTTTGACCAAATTGAGCACCAGAGTTTTGAACAAACGGTTTCTGCTGAGTTGGATAGGTTTGGTCTTGAGGATTCTCTACATTGGTGCTTTTCCAAGAAAGATTGGGGTGGTTCTTGTTGAAGGTTGGATTGTATCCTTGTTTAAACACTCTCTGACCCTGGCTAATGATGTAGCTTACTTCTTCTTCAACCACAACAATTTCTTGTTCTTGGAATGCAAAACAAGCAAATTCAGAATCGTCTACAGCACTAACATGTTTCTGATTTTGACTCTTAACCAGTTGAGTCAATAACCCTTTCATTTCTGAGAATTCCCCTTTCAGATCTGAGATTTCTGAGTTAGCAGCCATTACAGGAACCTTGGTTCGGCAATCAAACTCTGGCAATGATTGCTATTTCTGGCCGCGAGGTTCTCTATCAAACGATAAGCATCTGGAACAGGTTTCTGCATAAAGTCTCCATCGCTGGCTGTATCTAAGGACAACTGGAATTTTTGTTCAATTCCTCTACAAAAGGTATTGAGGAGACTTACATATGAAAATCCATGGTGTGGACAATCACAAAGCAGTTCTTTGAATCGTTCCCAAGATTCATAGAACGATTCCACAGAGTTTTGTGCAAAGGAGGAGATCTTGTTCCTCAAAGTGTTCGTCCTAATAGTAGTGAAGAACTGATTGATGAACTTGGCTTTGCAATCTTCCCAACTCACAATGGATCCAGCAGGTAAAGACTTCAACCAGCGAAGTGCTCTCTAAGCTAAAGAGTGACAGAACAACCCGCGGTGCATGAAATCTCTAGTTACTCTATTGAGTCTGATAGTGCTGCAGATGTCCTCAAAAACGTCAATATGATCCATTGGATGCTCATTGGGTAAACCACTGAATTGGTGGTTATGAATTGCTGGATAGGGAATTGATATTCCCTTCGCTAAGGTTGAGGGGGCTGGATGGGATTCCTGTTAGCATATTAGGCTTGAGGATTGTTGTACGACCAACTAGAAAAGGGTTCTGAGCATTGAGCATGTGAACTCTCTCCGAATCTCCATACAAGACAAAGTTCCTTGAATATATGTTTTGAGGGTTCTGAGGATTGACATTACCTTGTGGATTCTGGTTGTTATTAGCTCCTTGTTGGCCTTGTGGCACTGGATTGCCATTATCATCACCTTGTGGTTGGTTGATCAGTTGTCTGAGTCCAACTACATGCGGATCGACTTGACCTTCGAGTCCGACCGGAATGATTTGATTAACATTACCAGCCATTGAATTGGATGAGTTAGCGTCTTTCTTTGCTTTTTGGTTTGAGCGTTCTATTCTTGCAAGTTCCGAGTTACTAGGGTTTAGCAGTTCAGAGGATTTGTCAGATCTTCTGATCATACACCTGTAAAACACAAACAAGCAGAAAAGAACGAGATGAATACTGAAAAAATAAAAACTTTAGACGAGATTCTAAAAACTAGAAAGGCACTATTGATCCCCGGAAACGGCGCTAAAATTCTGATAGGTTAAGAATTTAATCCTAAACTAGTACTACAGAGAACAGTTCAATGTAGCAAGCATATGTATCGAATCCACAGAGACCAGAAAGTACACGTTTAGTTTCAGTTTCAAATCAAGCTAAAGCATAATAATTAAGAGGTTGTTGTAACGAATCAAAACGGTAAATAGAAAACAGTTTTATAACTATAATATAAAAATGCTAGGGATTAGGGAAATCCGTAGGTATTCAGGTTTAAAGTCAAGTTAACATGCATGATTGAGATTAAAAATAGTTCTCAACATGAAAAACGAATAAAGAATAATCTCCTCTCGGAGTATTTAACCCTATGCTCGAATTTCCAGAGACAAAATCTTGCCATCTTTTAAACAATTCGATCATGCATAAAAGATCACATTATGAATTAGGTGATCAAACTAATTTATGTATTAAGAACAAATTTAGACTAAGAACCTAACAAATTCAATCCTACATAGTTATTCCTAACATTCAAACCTGGTTTCCCTGGGAAACCCTAAAATCTAACTATAGAACTACTCAGACATAGCAAAGCATACACAATTCAATGTCAAAGAAGAACACATAATTAAAATAGATAAAATAGATATATTAAAAAGAGGGTTAAGAATTTCTTCTCCAAGATACAAGGTTTAGGAATTCTTCTCCCAATGAAAGCTCTCAAAATTGCAAAGTATGAAAGTGTAGAAAATAAAACCTAAGCCAAGAGGCTTTTATAGTTCTAAAAAGTAAAATAATAAAATATGGAAGTTTGGGATAGGATTGAGGACTTTAGTGCAATATTTGGAAAATTCATATTCTTCTCGGGTCATTTGCCCGATCGAGAAAATTGGATTCTGGCCCGACCAACCTTCAAATGCTCGATCGGCCTAAGTCTTTGAAAACTTCCACGGATATATGCCCGATTGGGCACATGTGTTGCCAGATCGTGCACTTCATTTCTTCACTTAGATCACATTCTGAAACTTCTGAAATGCTCTGAAATGTTATGAAATACTCCTTTAAGCTCCAAAACGACCTGAACACCTAGAATCCTGAAAATACACCAAGTTTGCAAAGAATCGGAATAATGCAGAATAGCAGACATAAATACCCACTATTATGCATTAAAATTGAGTAATATCAGTATCTCACCATACGGTTTCGTATCGCCGCACTCTTCGATCGACTTGAATCATACTCCCCGACCCCTATAGTCTGCCATAGTGCAGTTAGCTCGTTTCTAGCAAAATTGTGGTCCACATCATCCCCTAATGGAAAACCAAATACTTGGTCAAATTCATCAATGGTGATGTGATAGTCCTCTACCCTCACCGAATATGTGATGTATTCGGGGGAGTCTTCGTCATCCTAATGAACCCGAAGAGTTGCTAGAAATAAATAGGTCTCGTCTTCGTAGGCATCGGGTTGAGTAGCCATGAATGTATCAATTTTAGCCAACCGGAACATGTAGGCAACGTCGTTCCCGATCCCGAGAGCTTCCATCGTGTGTTTATATGGAAACCTCGTGCCTTTGAATCCCTGTGAAAACATGGCGGAGAGATACTCTGATGCTGCAGCTTGTTGGGTCATGTTTCTAGAAGCTTCCTCCTTGAACTCATAGTACGTTTTCTCAAACTGGTGTTCAATCCCTTGAACACTTGTATCTTCTTCATAATCGGGATCTTCACTACTTTTGTCTTCATCTATTAACACTAGTTCATTTCCCCTTTTTATGTCTTTCTTGTTTCATGAAAATTCAGCTTCTTGCTTTTTGATAGCTCGGTTTTTTGCAGCAGTTAGCTCTTGTTCGGTTCCGTCAATCCCCATTTGGTCAACTCGATGGGCTTTCTTGGTTCGTTGAAAATTTTCAGCAATTTTACGTGCTTTTTGCTGCTTAGGGGTGAACACTGGTATGTCCTCCTGTATTTCTATCTCATCGAGTTGAATAGTTTCCCTGGTTCTTCGGAACTCCTCAGCTATGCGTCGTGCTTTCCGCTACCTTTTCGTAAGCACCGATGCGTCTAGAGAGATCTCTATATGTTCGTCCGTAATGTTTTGAGCTGCCCTTGCTCTCTGAAATCTTCTGGCTGAGGCTCATACTGATGGCTTGGACATGTTGAAATTTGTGTTCCTGAAAAAAAGTAGACAATGAATAAAGATTAGCAACTTTTCTTGTAGACCCAATAAGTATAGGGCTGAAATAGCAGCAAATATGATAACCGAATTTTGATGATTGAAATAGCAAATGAATCAGCATAAACTGAGTTCAATTCATGGTGATAAAACTAGTTTAAGTAAATTTCATATAGTCAAAATCGAGTTCAAAAGCAAACAATTAGAACTAAATTTCAAAGAGTTGATTAAGGGGGTTTAGCAACCGAATTTCAGAAGATAAAGCAGGTGTTAAGTACCCGAAATCAAGAGAAACAAAACAGAATTTGCAGAGAGATAAAACAAACGCATTCATAGATTCAAAAAATTTAGGATCCAAAACCGGTAAAATATTAGAAAGTTAGGAGTATAAGATCTATAAACCGAGTTTGATGATTCTTAAAATTTTGGTGCAAATCCGTTGAATCTTAAAACCTCAGGTAACTCGATCGAAACACCGAAGAAGTGGAGATTGTTGGATCAAAGGATTTTATGAGAACAATTGCAAGTATGAGACTGATGGAAGATATAAGAGTAGAAGAGAAGTGAGAAGTGAACTCCCTTAAGTAGACATTGGATCGGAAATTGTATGTGGTGGAGAGGTGAACTTTAAGCTTATGGTGGAGGTAAGGAGTTGATCACATGTGGAGGAGGTGTTTTCCTGGGAATAATCATTCAAATCTTGAAAAACCTTGTGGAGGAGAAGTAAAGTTGAAAGTTGGAGAGGACACTCCTTTGTCTCCATGTGGTGTGGGTAAATGAGAAAAAATAATATGATGTTGATCATTGTATAAATGTTGGCAAAGTGGGTGATCGAGTTGATGTGTGCGACCACTTGATCAAGCCGATGTAAAGAATTATCGGGGCTCGATGTGAAGATTGTTGGGCTCGACCAAATTTTGTAGGGCTTGATCATGATTTTTGGTTCGGGCTTATTATGTCCAAGTTTATATAGGGGTTGATTGCGATAATTTGATCAAGTTGAAAGTTGGAAATTTGGGCTCGACCAACTTTGCGATCACCCCTTTTGTTCCGGCTCGATCAACCCTTGTTCCCGCTTGATGTACCCTTGTTTCGGACTCGATCAAAAGACAAATGATCGCATAACCAAAAGAATACTCAAGCACATGACTTAAAGTTGACTCTGCCTTTCCATTTTACTTATACCAAGTATCAAAGCCATGATCCTATGGTACCTAAATCACCAAAACCAAAAAAAATTTAAAAGCATTAATCAAAAAACTAAAGATGAATTTAAAAGAAAAATTTTATGTACAAGGATAGACATGGAACTTCCTCCCAAGTGAGCTTGTTTAAAGTCACTAAACTTAAATTTCTGTTTAAAATCTATTGACCCTGAGACTACTAAGCTTAAATTTTCTGTTTAAAATCTATTGACCCTGAGACGGTTCTCCAAAGAGAATTGAGGTTCTTTCACCAGGTTTTCTTCTGGGACTTTTCCAATCACCATTGTTCAGTTTTGCTTGGTTGTTCACTTTCGACTCCTTATCAGGCTCTACAACAAGTATGATTGCTCCATCAGGTAGAATCTTCTTGATTATAAAGTTCTTTGATCATTTTGGGTTCACATCTCCTGGACAATGCTCGAGCTTTGGGTTGAGTAGGAACACTTGATCGCCACTCTTGAGGTCCATTGTTTAGGCTTGAGGCTCAAAACCATTTTCTGAAAAAGTCGTGCCCACAATGGGTTTTTGGGGTGGACTCTTCTCAAGCTGGTGCTTGAGCTCAGAATTTGCTCCTCCTCAAATGGGCAGTTTCCTTACTCTAGTTGTTAGCCTCAGACTTCTGGTTTCCTCTAATTATGCAAAAACTCTTGCATCTGACTCTTTGGCACCACCAAATGCTTCTTTACGCTCTGAAACCTTGTTTGAGTCCTTCATCAACTCGTACTCCAATGAGTCTCTGATTGAATACCCATCTTCATGATTGTCCTCATTCGTCTCCTTAATAGAGAATAGTTGATCTTAGATTGTAGGCTTCCTTGTTTTTTCTTTAATGTTGAAGATCATCTTTGGATCATTGCCCATGTTCAACCTGATGTTGCCCTTCTTTACATTTATCACAACTCCGACCGTAGCTAAAAATGGCCTTCCCAAGTTCAATGGATCTTTTGGTTCCTTGTCTATATCCAAAACTACAAAGTATGTGGGTATCTCTACACTTTCGATCTTGATAGGCAAGTTCTCCAAAAGTCCATGAGGGTTCCTAATGGATATGTCGGCCAAAATTAGAGATATGTTGGAGGCTTTATACTCATTGAACCTCATTTTCTTGGCAACAGGGAGAGGCATCAGGTTGATGGACGCTCCTAAATCGCATAGGAATTTGTTGAAGGTCAATGGACTTAATGAGCATGGTAGAGTGAATGAGCCAGGATCTTCTTGCTTCTCTGCTATTATGGCATTGCATTCATCATTTGGTGCCATAATTCCTTGAGCTTTACCCTCCTTCATGGATTTCTCAAAGATTTTCGGGTATTTCACCATTATCTCCTTCTTGAACCGTGATGGGAATGGCAACCTTGGAATATAAGGTGGTGGGATGAAGGGTGATTCCTTATCCTTTGAAACATATAGCTTTTCACCAAGAACAAGCTTAACTCTGATTTCACCCATGTCAAGGAATCAACTTTTACATATTATGCATTTTCAGCTCCATTTAAACTCAAATCCCCCCAAACTTGAACTACACTATCCTCAGTGATGTCAGTAGGATAAGTATGAGAAGAAAGGTCATTGGGTACTCCCCTAGAAGATGGCATTGGCATGTGCATACTCCTTTGGGTTTTGAATTATCTTTCCCGGAAGTTGGCCATTTGTGGTTGGAGGATAAATAGAAGTGGAAGCAGACTTTCTTTCCAAAAAAAGTAACCCTAGAGTTTAGAACTTCAATCTTTGCATAGAGGGCATTGAAAGAGGAGTCTATCTTGTGGCTGATTTCACCAAGCTTCTTAGATGTTTCCATGGCACCATTTGCTTGACCTTGAAGAATTTGTTGTAACATTACTTCAATGTTGGAAGGTGGAGGTTGTTGAGGTGCAAAACAAAGAGGAGCACCAACTTGTTGTTGCTACTGAAAACCACCATGCGATTGTTGCGTGGGAACAAAACCACGATTCTGAGCGTACTTGATGAATGGTTGGATATTTTTCTGCTGCTGTGGGGGATAAACTTGATCCTGAGGGTTGGCTACGTTATTGCTATGGTATGAGAGACCAGGATTATTCGAGTAGTTTACAAAAACCTTGTTATATCCACCCTGATTTTGAACATAGCTAACCTCCTCATGTTGGCCAGTCTCCCTAGCTTGGAGCTGAACCTGCTCTTCCTCAATGATGAAGTGAACATGTTGTTGATGTCCAAGAAAGAGCTTATCCAGTTTGTCATTCAGATCGTTTATGTCTCGCCGAGTTATGTCATCAGAATCATTGCTGCACCTTGGGGTCCTATCATAGTCTTCAGAGTATACCCCATCAGACTGTGCTAGATTTTCAACAAGTTCCCATCCTTCTTTGGCGTTCTTGTTTAAAAAACTTCCATTGTTAGTTGTGTCGAGGAGCATCCTAATCTTGGGAAGTGTTCCTCTGTAGAGAATACTAAGGAGGGACTCTTTGCTGAAACCATGATGGGAACACTGCAGAGTATTCCCCTTGAACCTCTCCCAAGCTTAACAAAATGTCTCGAAATTTCTTTGCGCGAAACCATATATATCATTCCTAAACCTTATTGTTCGTGATGTAGAAAAGAATTTGGCAAGAAAAACCTTCTTGCAGTCATTCCATAAAGTGATGGAATTCTGAGGTAGAGCCTTCTCCTAGTGGTTCTCTTTATCATGCAAGAGAATGGGAAAAGGCGGAGTTTGAAAACATCCTCACTCACTCCATTTATCTTGGTAAAACTGCAGAGTCTGCCAAACTTGTCAAGATGATCCACGGGTCCTCCATTGGTAGCCCGTGAAACTTGTTCGCCTGAACCATCGCGATCAAATTGTGTTTGATTTTAAAATTATTGTTTTAACAGCTGGTGGAGCAATCCCATGGCGTTGAGTGTGGATGTTTGGTGCATCACCAACACCAATAGATCGTCCACCATGAGCTATATTGTTGTTAATATCATCCATTTGCAAATACAACCTTCTTAATTGATCCAAACGTTCTTGTTCCCTTCTAGCTTGAGAGTGTTCCCTTTCAAGAGCTCGAACATCGTTAATGAGTGGATGTAAGTCAGTTGGTCATCTACTTCTCACGTTCATACACAGGAGTTAGTGCTGTAAGTACCTAAAAACAAAGAAAACAAAGTGAGAAGGTATGGAGAAAACAAACTTGATCTCAATAAATCCAAAATCCAGAATGTAACAATAAACACCCAACCGGCAACAGTGCCAAATTGATAGTAGGATTTTTACCACTAGTTCAATTTATATTATACTATCATGTCATTGTAGTGTAATAGGTGTCAATCAAATCAGGTGTAGTTATTAACCACTCTAGATGCAATCAGGTCTATTAATTCAAGCCAAGTAAATAAAAAGGGGTTGACTAACAGTCCTAAACAAACAGAACAAACTGGAAGTAAAAACACAAAACATAAGAACTATCATGCATTGAGCAAAAGATAAGGAGTAAGCAGCAAGTAAACTAAAGAACAAAGAGAAAATGGTACTAAAATGCAATCAAAGGAAACAGTTCCTGAGGATAGGGGTAATTAATCAGTGATCCCCCTTGATCTACCTAGATGCCTGACATACCTCAAACAAGAGCTAATCCCAAGACAACAGATTCAAAAAAAATTAAATTCAATCTCTTGATAGATGATCTCAAACTAAGCAATATCCAGATCTAACTCTTGTTAACCGAACACTACCTAGCAGGCATGAAGAAACAATCTGTTCAAGGTAATAAACACCCTAAACTCCCAATCTCTTGGGTTAGGAATGTAAATATTTGAAATCACCTTGTTCAGACATTTCATCACACACCTTTTGGGTATGGGAATGTCTAAGACTATATTTCAATTAATCAGAGAGAAATAGGCATTAAGAACAATGAAACAGAAGGAAAATGGGCAATCAAGCTTATCATCTTGGAGAAACAAGGTTTCAGCACTAATTTACCTCATTCTCAGAAAACTGAGAAACTACTCATGGTGATCACAAAATCAGAAAAACCAGAAAATGAAACTACTAAACGAATCACCACGATCAAAAGTCAAACTCTGAAGAACAATAAGAGCAGGAAGAACAGGGACCCAAAAAATGATGATCAAAACCTGCAAGAACAAAAACCCAGAAAACTGCAAGAACAAAACTCAGAAAAAGATGATCAAAATCAGAAAACGAAGTGAAAGATCAACATGCACCAGATATTCGTGAGCCTAAAGCTAAAACAAACATAAATCAGAAGAAATCATAAATTGAAACTTAATTAAATGAAAGATATTGGTTTGATCAACAAGAAAATTCAAAACCAAAAACCAAGAGAAAAACCTAAAAGAAGAACATAAAAATAAAGCTTAGGTTCAAATGGAGGCGAGTTAGTGTTTTTATAGTGGTTTAGGAAAACCCTAAACCACTAAAGTAAAAATGATTAAAAACTGCACGTAGTTTAATTTGATCCTTGAGGGAAAAGTCCGACTCGGACTAGGGTCAAGTCGAGGCCGAGTCAGGGTCTTATTGGGCTTGGTGTGAGATTGAGCTGCCTTGATCGATCCAGAGACTTGGCGTGCTCGAGTCGGGATGATTGGGTCATCGAGTTGTGATGTTCGGGTCATCTAGTTGTTGGTCGAGTGCATGTCGAGTCTGGCTTTCGGGAGAGATCGAGCTTGGCTTGGTCTTTTGATCGAGTTCAGCTTGGTCTTTTGATCGAATCGGCTCAGTCTTTTGATCGAGTCTGGCTTGTGTTGAGATTGAGCCGGTTGCGTGTCTTGGCCGAGTTTATGTCAAGCCCAGCTCGACATCTTGGTCAAGCCCATGTCGAGCCTAGCTCGATGTCTGTTCGAGTATGGTATCTGGCCAGGTCGAGTTCAGCACTTAAATTGGCCTTGTTCTTATTAAGTTGGTTCCAGGCTGTGCACTTCCTTCTCGTTCTCAAAATTTCCCATGATGTCCCGAAAAGCCCTAAGTACCTGAAACATCTCCAATATGCACATGTATGCAAATGCAAATGCAAACATATCTAAAAATGTAAATTCACTAAGAAAGACCTATGAATGCACAATTTGACATCTAAATGAATCTAACATGATGATAAATGACTTCCTAAAACATGTAAAGTGTAAAGACATCAGAATCAAGGAGAGATTACCCTGGGAAAGTCAAGGACATACTAAACCGTAATATCTAAAGGAAGACTACGCAAAGATGAGATGACTACACCAAGAAAGGAGAAAATAAATACCAAATGCAACCCTTTGAATTTGAGGACGAATTCTTGTAAGGAGGGAAGAATGTAATGACCCTCATCTAGGCCTAAAAGTAGCCAAAAAAATCAAAAAGTTGGTCAAGACTCAATGGAAGGAACCATAGCCTGTAAATGGCGTATAAGGCCAAGTAGCAAAGATGAACGACTTCGAACCAAAATTAATGGTGAATCATCAAGAGATCTTAGAGTTTTATAACCCAAAGAAATAATGGAAAATAATAAAGATGATTGTATTTTCCGATAAGACCAATCGGATGGTCACTTAGTTCTAGTTCGACCTGAATGCGTTCAGGTAAGGCTGCGGATAAGCCATAGGCTTGTTGATCGTATCCAAGGTCAAGGATCAATCTAATATGGATGAGAAGTCTTCATTTAAGGTTATATATATATATATATATATATATATCATATTTTGGAATTTGACACAAAATGATTAGACTTAAGCACGTTAAAGTTAGAACGGATGGAACCGTAACGCTCGACTGACCCTATTTGCGACCTCACGAGCTAGTCTTCAGTAAGAAGCTTGATAGGTTATATATTTAATCCTAAAACAAATACTGCAGAGAAAAAATCAATGAAGTACAACAAAGGATCGAATCCACAGAGACCAGAAAGCACGATTCAATTTAATATCAAATCAAGCCAAGGTATAATAATTAAGTTGTTTGTAGCGAATCAAAACGATAAGTAAAAGAGGTTGTAAAAGATAATATAAAAACGTCAGGAATTAGAGAAAACCATAGGTAAAGCCAAAGTTAACATACAAAATTTTCATTGAAAATAGTCCTCAACATGAAAGACACAAATAGAATAATCTCCTCTCAGAGTATTAAACCCTATCCTTAAATTATCATAAACAAACTCTCGCCGTATCTAACTAATTTGATCATGCACTAATGTCCAGATTAATTGTTCATAAGCATTTAAGAAAATACTCTCGCAAGCATAAACACTTATTCATCTAGATTAGATCAGGTTTCTAAATCAAATCTCTTTGTATTTATCAACCTATTATCAAGAACTAGGTGATAAAGCTAATTCAGGCATTAAGAACAAATCTAGACTAAGAACCTAACAAATTCAATCCTATATGAATAACCCTAACATTCAAACTAAAAACCTAACTGGTGAACTACTCAGATATTGCAAATGATGAACAAAAAAATATCAAAGAAGAACACATGATAAAATAGAATAGATATATTAAAAGGGTTCAGAATCTCTTCTCCAAATACAATGTTCAGGAATTCTTCTCTCAGTAAAAGCTCTCAAAGTTTGCAAAAGTATCAAAGTGTAAAGAAAATAAACCTAAGCCAAAGGCTTTTATAGTTTTAAAAGTAAATAATTAGAAATATGAAAGTTTGGATAAGCTTGAGGACTTGAATGCAAATTTGGAAATTTTCTTGTTCTTCTCGGGTAGAATGCTCGATCGAGAACTTTAGTTTTTCTGCTCGTTTGATCTCTTGGATGCTCGATCGATCACTTTTTCTGGATTTTTCCAGGCACAAATTCCCGATCGTGCTCCAGTGTTTCCTGATCGTGCACTTCATCAAAATATCTGCACGATCGATCTCACAGTGCTCGATCGATCACTTTATTCTAAATTAGGGAATTCTTCTGATTTGCTCTTAAATGATATGAAATGCATCTTTTTCTCCAAAATGACTCGAACACCTAGATATCTGAAAATATACCAAATATGCAAGGAACACACCCGTAATAATCCAGAATAGCAGACATAAATGCCCACTATTATGCATTTAAACCGAGCAATATCAACTCCCCGAGACTTAGATCTTTTCTTTTCCATAAGTAAAGCAAGATTTAATCTGGAGAAAAGGTTTGAAATGGATCACACAGAAACTCAAAAAATCTCAAAAACCTTAAGCATAGTTTCAAAATTCAAAAGACACCAATCTCAAACAACTACTTTGAATGAATTGCTTACCACCAAGTACAAATCATATCAAATCACAAATCAATCAAGTACCAAATCATATCAACCTGCTCTTTAAATTCAATTAAGTTCATATACATGCATTCTCATCAACCAGCCGGCAATTTTCTGGGGTTGACTACGGACTACTAGGTCACGCTTTCAACCCTTTTTCAGAACCGTTTTTATCTTCCAAAGGGAGAAAGAGAAAGGACCCGGACCCACTGAAAGAACTTGTCGATTTTACAGAATACTGAAGAGCAAGGTACCTCATTTTTAAAGTATATCAACACCATAAGCAAGAATAATTTAAGTTCAAATTAGGTTCTATCATGGCAGAGCTAGCATCAAATCATCAATAACTTAAAAGATCAGAACTTTCAGAAACATATAAATCAGTAATTCTAAGCTAGTAGTCTAGAAAAATCGAATACCATACCCACATTTGGTTATTTATCATCATCGATTTTGATCATAGTTCCTTCGACTCAATAGACTCAGCGAATTCAAAACGAAAAATTTGAAAATGTTCATCATTTCTGACAAACATCCAAAATAAACGTTAGATCCGTGTTAGCACATATTCCCTCCCCCAGACTTACTTTACATCGTCCCGGTGTGAAAATAAATAAGAGAAAATAGAAAAAGTATCAAAAACATAGAAAATATCAAATAACATGAGTTCTGAGGAAATAGAAAGATACTACAATGAAGCGCAAGTGTCTTAATCTGAAATGTGACTGGATCCATCCCCAACCTCTCGCTGCTCAGCATGCTCCTTCTCATCATCACTGTGACACCTCGGTGGGCAGAAACAACCTGAAACCGTCCTCAATATGGGCCGCATCAAGTTGTTGTTGCGCTCCTGTGAGTCCATAATCCATTCTATTTTCTCTGCCTTAGTCATATCATCCCTCACTGGTTGGAGTATGTAGTCCTTGTGATCCTTAGGATCCTTTGCATCTGGGCTCGGAGCTCGGGCTTGCCGCTGGTTCAGGCGTCTTTGTCCGGAAGGTCTCTGTGGGCGGTTGATATGTTCAATACGTGGTAGAAGCTGGACATTGTTAAAGGATTTGATGTTGGTCAAGTCGGGCTTTGGAAAGTGGATCTCGTAAATTTTTCTGTCCAAATCCTCATAAAGATAATCCCTAAACCGAGCAAACCATTTTGTGTTGCTATGAACTGCTCATCCACCATGTTTTTCGTTGGCTCTGGAGGGAAAAGCTCGAGTGGAATCCCCACAACATGTAAAATCGGGGTAACCAATATAACCATCACCTCTATCCTCTTTGGGTTCTTCAAAGCAGCAAATTTCCTCTCATCCAAGACTTGAGAAAATAACCAACCCATGTTGGCATAGTGTGTGTGTCGATCCTGATCAATCGTGTAAGTGTCTAGAGTGAAACGGCTAAGAGCGTAATGAAGAAGCTCTAGCTCTTGGTTCCGAGTGGAACCAGCCTCTTTCTTCCCATAGAAGAGGTGACTTAAGATCTTAACGGTAAAACGGATGGCCAGGTTGCGGATCAGAGTGATCTTCGTATTCTTTGAGGCAAAGCACCTATGAGCTATTATCCCCCATAAATCATGATGAGAATAGAGCTTGGAGGTCTCGGAAAGATAACCATTGTGGCGGAAACCAACGATTGGTCCAAACTTGACCATGGGGATCTTGTAGAGCTTCCTAGACAAAAGAATTGAACTTTTGTCTCAGACTGACGAGGATTCTTAGGATCCTTGCTCACTATGCAGAAAGAGGCCAAGAATTTGCGCGCAAGCTTCGTGTAAAGTGGATAAGGCCAAAAATGGAAATCGCCTAGACCCATATTGGTGAACAAGGTTGCCACGTCTTCATCAATCATAAGACTTCGCAAGACAGAATGATCAGAAAATCGGGATGGCATGAATTCGGTCTTGAGCAGGGTATTGTAGAACATGCTGTCAAAGTTATCCCATTTTTCTGTTATCTTCCGTTTAGTCCAAGTCTTGTGATTCTGCAATTCGGTAACAGAAAAGTCTAGTGTGATGTTGCGGAAGGGTGTTTTAACTTGTCTCGGCCAAGGAGCTTTTACCAACTTAGGATCAATGGTTGGTTGACTACCCAAAGCTCTAGCTCTTGGTTCCGAGTGGAACCGGCCTCTTTCTTCCCATAGAAGAGGTGACTCAAGATCTTAACGGTAAAACGGATGGCCAGGTTGCGGATTAGAGTGATCTTCGCATTCTTTGAGACAAAGTACCCGCGAGCTATTATCTCCTATAAATCATGATGAGAATAGAGCTTGGAGGTCTCAGAAAGGTAACAATTGGGGCGAAAACCAAAGATTGGTCCAAACTCGACCATGAAAATCTTGTAGAGCTTCCCCAGACAAAAGAACTGAACCTCGGTCTCAGACTGACAAGGATTCTTAGGATCCTCGCTCACTATGCGGAAAGAGGCCAAGAATTAGCGCACAAGCTCCGTGTAAAGTGGATAGGGCCGGAAAGGGAAATCGCCTAAACCCATATTGGTGAACAAGGTTCCCACGTCTTCATCAATCCAAAGACTTCGCAAGACAGAATGATCAAAAAATCAGGATGGCACGAATTTGGTCTTGAGCATGGTATTGTAGAACATGATGTCAAAGTTATCCCATTTGTCCATTATCTTCTGTGTAGTGCAATTCGGTAACGGAAAAGTCGAGGAAGATGTTGCAGAAGGGTGTTTTAACTGGTCTTGGCCAATGAGCTTTTACCAACTTAGGCTCAATGGTCGGTTGACTACCCGAAGCAATTCCTTTCTGATTTTTAGCTGTTGTGTGTTTCTTTTTCTTCTTAGAAACCGAGGGTCGTGAGTCGCTGTCTGACATGTTCCTGAAAGGAAAGAACTCAAAAGAAAAAATGAGTTTCATAACAATTCAAGACATAACAAGCAATGGTTTATCAATAATTGAGCAACGCTAACAAAAGTTAACAAGAATTATTGACATAGAAACCAAGAACATCGCATGAATAAGCAATACTAACTGAGAGTTAGCAAGAATCAAATGCGGAAGAGAGATGTCAAGACAATAAGAAGCAATCAGAAATAATCGAGCATGACTAGCTACAACTAGCAAGAATCAAGATGCTTCAACGACGAACAAACCACGAAATGAATCAAAAACCAATTCTAAGAAAATTATCAAAAGACAAAGGCAATGGTGAGCAATGATTTAGAGAAATACTAAGCAAACTTAGCAAGAAATCAAGTAAAGAACCATCAAAAGACCAATGCACAATCAATAAAACTTAAAAATCAAAATTGAAGATTAAAGAACTGAAACCAACACAATTGAGTACTAATAACCATTCTTAAACCAATCATAGACATCATTTAAGCACAAACAATCCCCAAATTCAAATTTCTAACAAAAACCCTACATTCCCAAATCAAAATCAAACAATCCCAACCTAACTCTCAACAAATCAACATGGATTCATTAAGTAAGCACACATTAGAGTAGAAAGGCATCCTAGGTAATAATTTCAACAACAAAACCACCCAAATCGATTTTTTCTCAAAAGTAACCTAATTGGCGAAATGAAAGGTGGTGAAATCGGAAGTATACCTTTTTAAATCGATTAAAGAGTGAGAGAATCGTAAAGGTCTTTAAAATTCGAGTAGAATAGAGTCAAGAATCAAAGAAATCGATGGAGATTTGAGTGAGATAGAGATTGAGAGAGATGAGAGAGTTTGGGAAGTTTTTGAGAAGAATAATGGTGAAAAGGGGGTGGCATCGCGAAAATGGTAGGGGGAGAGGAGACATCTGGTTAAAATCAAATGAAATTCGGTTTACCTGGGTAAGTTACCCGATCGAGCATTAATGCTCGATCGGGCACTTGTGGTGAAAATTTCCAGGCTCAATTGCTCGACCGGACTCCTGATTTGCTCGATCGGGCACTTGTGTCGGACCAAAATAGCTTGGAAAATGCCCGATCGATCCTCGTCTTTGCCCGATCTTGCCAAACATGCATAAATATCTAGGCTCGATTTCCCGATCGGGCGTATGATTTCCCGATCGGGCGTATGATTTCCCGATCGGGCGTATGATTTCCCGATCGTACAATCTGGTCGGACCAAAACTTCTCTTTTCTTTTTTAAAAATGCCTGATCGTGCAACTGTTTGCTCGATCGAGCTTTTCTACAATCGATTTTTAGTGGTTTCTTGAAATTCTTGAATCACACAGAACTCAAAACTAAAAATTAGCATGTTAGCAACTAAGATTGGACTAACTCAAAACTAATAAATAACTAAACTTTAATACTAAAATAGTGTGTTGCCTCCCACTCAGCGCTTGTTTAAAGTCTATATCTTGACGGTACTTACCTCTAATTGGAGGTGGGATGTATTTCAATTACCTCTTTGACCGTTCACAACGAACTCATTATCTTGGCGATCAAACAGAACAACTGCACCATATGGTCTCACTTCCTTGATAATAAATAGTCCAAACCACCTAGATTTCAACTTCCCAGGTAATAGTTTCATATGAGAGTTAAAGAGGAATACATGATCACCTGGTCGGAAATCTCTTGGGATGATCTTCTTTTCATGAGCATCTTTGGTTCTTTATTTGTAGATCTTAGAGTTTTCATATGTTATATGTCAAACTTCTTCTAACTCATGGAGTTGAATTAGACGTCTTTCTGCTGCAATCTTCATGTCAAAGTTCAGCAACTTGACAGCCCATGCAGATTTATGCTCCAGTTCTACAAGTAGATGAAAATATTTTCCATAAACTAGATTGAAAGGAGTAGTACCTAAAGAGGTCTTGAATGCGGTTTTGTAAGCCCAAAGAGCATCATCTAGCTTCAAAGACCAATCCTTCCTAGATCCATTCACTGTTTTCTGCAAGATTGCTTCGATTTCTCAATTAGAAACCTCTACCTGACCGCTAGTCTGAGGATGATATGGGGTAGCCACTTTGCGTTTGACTCCATGCTTCTTGAGTAAACCATCAAAGACCCTATTGATGAGATGAGAGCCTCCATCGCTGATTACTATTCTAGGTACTCCAAATCTGGGCAAAATCACAGATTTAAACAGTTTTAGCACAACCTAAGAATCATTAGTGGGAATAGTAATTGCTTCAACCCACTTAGAAACATAATCAACAGCAACGAGGATATAGAGATTCTTATGAGACATAGGGAAAAGACCCATGAAGTCAATTCCCCACACATCAAAAAACTCTACTTCTAAGATGAAGTTCTGAGGCATCTCATTGCGTTTTGAGATGTTTTTCTATCTTTGGCATGAATCACAATAAGAGATGAAAGTATGAGCATCCTTAAACTTTGTAGGCCACCAAAAACCTGCTTGAAGCACCTTAGAAACAGTCTTGAATGTAGCGAAGTGATCAACATAGTCAGAATCATGACAATGGTATAAGACATTGTGAATCTCCTCCTTAGGCAGATATCTCCAGAACATGCCATCTGAACAAAGCTTGTAAAGATATGGTTCATTCCAGTAATAGTGTCTGACATCCCTTAAGATCTTCTTCTTTCGGTAACCTGTAAAGCCCTGTGGTTCAATATCAGCAGCAAGATAATTAGCAAAGTCACAAAACCAAGGAGTAATTACTGCAGATTTAGAGAGTTTAGGGGTAGAAAGGTTCTCATCCACTCTAGTGCTGATAGCATAGATATGTTATTCAGGTAGGCTATCATCAATTGGAACCTCATCTTCCACTCTCAATCTGGATAAGTGATCTGCAACTCCATTCTTTGTTCCTCTTTTTTCTTTAATCCCCAAATCAATTTCCTGTAAAAGTAACCATTTCAGTTTTTACTTTATGCATGTTTACTATGTTGTGTTTGTTTAAGAACTGTTAGTAAACCCCATCTTTTATTTCAGCTTAAATTAGCAGTTCCATTGCATCTAGAGTGTTAGCATCACACCCATTTGGATGACAACCTATCTATAATACATTGACATGTCTGTGTGATAGGAATTGATAACCCCTTGATACACCACTATACTTACATTGACACACATAAAAGATGTGTTATCACTTTCGCGTCGTCGCCAATTGGGTTTTTTTTTGTTACATTCAGGATTTTGGATCTATTGAGATCAAGTTTCTTTTCTACAACCATACTCACCTTGTTTTCCTTTGTTTCCTTTGTTTCCGGGTACTTTCATAGATGTGTATAAAGCTGAGAAGCAAAGGACCAACTGACTTAATTCGGTATCATTGAAGACATTCGTGCTCTTGAAAGGGAGTACTCTCGCGCCAGACGTGAACAAGAATACTTGGAACACCTAAGAAGGTTGAATTTGCAAATGGAGGAAACGCTAACCACGATAACCAGCATACCATCAGTGTTGGTGACAATCCGAACACTCACACACAGAACAACAATTTCAAGATCAAGCACAGCTTGATAGCAATGGTACAGGGGAAAAAATCCCATAGTTTGTCAATGGAGGATCCACAGAAAAACGAGTTTAATCGTTTTATCAGCCTCACCAATATCAACGGTGTGAGTGAGGATGCATTTAAGCTGCGTCTCTTCCTATTCTCTTTGGGAGAGAAAGCTCATCAGTGGGAGAAGTCCATTCCCAAGAACTCAATTACTACCTGAGATGCTTGCAAGAAATATTTTCTTTCCAAATTCTTCTCCACATCTCGTACTGCAAGACTGAGGAATGACATCTTTGGTTTCATGCAGCGAAACGTTGAAACATTCTCTAAGGCATGTGAATGATTCAAGAATTACACTCTACAGTCTCCTCATCATAGTTTCAGCAAAGCATCCCTACTTAGCACACTCTATCGCGGTGCTCTACCGAAGATACGCATGTTGCTTGACACTACAAGCAACGATAATTTCCTAAACACGAGTGTTGATGACAGTTGGGAACTTGTCCAGAACATTGCTCAGTCACATGGAATATATAGTGAGGATTATGATCGCACACCTCATGGTGGCTCTAAAACAGATGATAAGACACGAAAGGATATCAAGGCTCTGAATGAGAAGTTGGACAGGCTCCTACTTGGTCAACAACACCAAGTTTACTTCATCACTGATGAAGAGCAGATTCAGATTCATGCTACGGAGGTTAACTAGCAAGAGGAGATCAGCTATGTGCAGAATCAGGTTGGCTATAACAAAGGTTTCATCAACTACTCCAACAACCATGGTCTTTCATACCGTAGAAACAACGTCGCCAACCCTCAAGATCAAGTATATCCACCGCAACCACAGAAGCCTATTAGACCATTCATTAACCACGCTCAGAATCGTGGTTCTTTCCCAAAGCAACAACGACAAGGTGATTTTCAGCAACCACAACAGCAGCAACAACAAGCTGGTGCACCTCCTGGTTTCACCTCTAACCAACCTCCAGCTCAACCTTCCAACATTGAGGACATGTTGCAACAACTTCTACAAGGTCAAGTCAATAGTGTCATGGAGACATCCAAGAAGTTTGGTGAACTTCACCACAAGATGGATTCTTCCTTCAACGCCATCTATGCCAAGATTGAAACTTTAAACTCCAGTGTTACTGCTTTAGAAGGCAAGTCTGCCTCCACTTCTGCTTCTACAAACGGTCAACTTCCGGGAAAATCTGTACAGAACCCAAAGGAGTATGCTTATGTCAATTCCATGTCTTGGGGAGTACCACTGACCTTCCTCCTCCCATTTCCACTACTCATTTCACTGAGGATGGTGTGATTCAAGTTGGGGGGATTCGAGTTTAAACGTAGTTGAAACTACAGATTGTGAAAATTTTGTTCCTGGTGATAAGCTATCTATTTCAAAGGAGAATGCAACACCTTTCGTTCTACCACCTTATGTTCCAAGGTTGCCATTCCCATCACGTTTCAAGAAAGAAATTATGGAAAAATATCCAGATATCTTTGAGAAACCCATGAGGGACGAGACTGCTTAAGGAGTGTTGGAACCGAATGTCAAATGCAATGCTTTAATAGCAGAGAAGCAAGGGAATCATGGTTCATTCACTTTACCATGCTCACTAGGATCTCTAACCTTCAATAAATGCCTTTTGTTATATAGGAGCGTCTATTAAATTGATGCCTTTCTCCACTGCCAAGAAGTTGGGATTCAACAAATTCAAGGCTTCCAATATAACTTTGTTGTTGGCAGATAGATCCATTAGGTATCCTATTGGCACCCTGGAAAACTTACCCATCAAGATTGGGGACGTAGAAATACCCACTGAGTTTATGGTATTGGAAATGGATAAAGAGCCGAAGGGCCCATTGATATTTGGAAGACCATCCTTAGCGATAGTTGGAGTTGTGATCAACGTCAAGAAGGGTAACATCAGGTTGAACGTAGGGAATGGTCCAAGGATGATCCTTAACATTAAGAGCAAGACGAAAAAGCTTACAATCCAAGGCTAGTTATTCTCAATCAAAGAAAGGAATGAGGACAATGATGAGGATGGGTACTCAATCAGTGACTCATTTGAGGATGAGTCGGAGAAGGATTCAAACACGTTGTCAAGGCATCAGGAAGCATTCAGGTTATCAAAGAACCAGATGCAAGGGTTCCTGTAGAGTTAGAAGAAACCAGAAAATTGGGGATATCAACTGATGAGAGCAAACTGAAAATTTCAGAAAAAGGAAATCCTGAGCTTAAACACCAAATTGAACGTATCCCACCTCAGAAACTAACTTCAGGCACTCCCCATTCTGAAACCAGTTTTGAGCCTCGTACCCAAACAATGGACATCAAAAGTGGAGATCAAGTGTTCCTACTCAACCCAAGGTCCAAATACTATTTTGGGAATGTGAATTCAAAATGATCCACGAACTTCATAATCAAGGAAATTATGTTTGATGAAGAAATCATACTTGTTGTGGAACCTTATAAAGGGTCGAAGCTGAATTACCAAATCAACTAGCACAATGATAATGGAATCGTTTCAAAAAAACCTCGATTCTCCTAGGAGAACCGTCTCAGGGTCATTAAATTTAAAAAAGGAAGCCAAGCTTAGTGACTTTAAACAAGCTCACTTGGGAGGAAGTCTCATGTCTATCTTTGTACTTATAAAATTTTTATGCTTTTTATTTAAATTCTTCATTTAATGAATTCCAGTTTTTATATGGTTTTGGTGTTTTAGGTACTTTGGGGATTTTTTTGGGCATTTAGCAATGAGAAAAGAAGAACACGAGATTAACTAAAGCATTTGATCAAGCTAGATTAATAAGTGATCAACCCTCAATCGAGCCCAATATGCATATTGATCGAGCCATGTTCAAATCCATCGAGCCACGCGTGAACGAGCCAGAAAGCCATTCCCTCAAGCCACGAAAATGATTTCGTCGAGCCAAGAAAAGTGATCCATCGAGCCGAGTGCCATCGAACCAACGTGATCGAGCCACACATCTCATCAAGTCGTGATCGAGCCAAGACAAGTGTCGATCGAGCCACGCGTGATCGAGCTACACATACCATCGAGCCACACTTCAACTCAAGCCAAGCACTCAACATTTCACTTCAAAGCTTGTCTCCCCACATGCCTACTACTCACACCATGCCATGAATTGTCCTCTCATCTCTTTCCAAGATTCCCAAACAAACTCTTACACCTCCATCATCCTCCTTGTCCCCTCTTTAAATCCCCTCCACATACACCAACTTTAAAACTCCTCCACATACCAATACTTTAAACTCCATCCACATGCTTCAACAATACATCCACTCATCACTACCACATACTAATTTCAACCAAGGCACTTATATAAGGGAGTTCCTTACCTCTTAACTCCTTATCACTCTAAACACTTTGAATTACTCATTCGCATTAATCATTTTGTGAGCGCTTCAATTTTCTCCCGAAGGTTTTAAGCCTCGTCCAAATCGGTTTCAGTTCTTTCATTCCTAAATTTTCTAAACTCTGAAACGGTTTTGATTAATGAATTATTCGGTTTACTCGAAATTAACGCGAACTCCTGAATTTCTGAAACTTTTGGTTCCTGAACTTTCTAATACCCTTTTTGATTTCTCTGATCGTCTCTTTCAAGTTTAGCTCTAACATTTTGGTTCTAAACTTGATCTTGATCATCGCAGGTACCATGTCATACGGAGGGATTCTCAGCAGTTCAAACGGACCATCAGTTGAAGAAATTTACGGGAGATTGATTCAATTAGAATTCAGAGAGTCGACATTTCCTGATACATAAACTCTGAGCACCATTGGTATCCTCGAGGAAGTCCAAGACATAATGGAGGATATGGGGATATCCAGCGTGCTTACCATGAATTATGAAGCCTACCTGAAACTGACGTGCATTTTCCTGGCCTCTCAGGAAGTGAATTATTGTGATGAAGGGGACAGTGATTCGAATGATGGAGGTTTTATAACTTTCAAGGACTTGGATGGCAAAACCAACACGTTAACTTTTGGTCAATTGGGAGGTATTTACAGTTTCAACAGCATGAGGTTTCAACCAAAAAGATTCGACAGTGTTCCAGAGTAGATAGAGTTAATTTGGGATGAGATATCATCCAACGACTTCGAACCCGGATGAACCAAGAGCTCATGCCTCCGCCACCCGGCAATTAGGTATGTGCAACAAATCCTAGCTAATTCGTTCTACTCTAAGAAAGACACTAATATCATACTGGCATAAGAGATGGACTTCTTACGTCTGGGTATCTATAAACACGTCTACAACTCTTTGCAGAACGATAACCTATTTCCCTGTGCCGCTGAGCTGAGACCTTGCCCCCTCAAGATATTATTGCAACAACTGTTGACATTCAAGAACCTCAACTGGAACACATGAGAAAGAATGAAGCCCGAATTAAGAATTTGGGGGTGGATAACACCTATTCTTAAGTATACTCAGGGACCGCTTGGTGGAAGTGATTTACCATCAAAACTATTGGATATGGACTACCTGACGGAAACACGATTAATAGTGGGGAGCTTGAACCCCAATTCTGCTATCTGTTTCAGCCAACGTTCTTCACCAAAAGAATATTCCTACTCCCAAACCGCAGCTTTTGATAGAGCTGAGAATATTGAATTCTGTCACGACATCTACAACACAAGGGGAATCAGCTAAACAATGACACCTCTGGGATCCTGTTATGACCACCTTTCGAAACTCTACTTAGACGACCACTCGCCAAACTGGGGGTAACTGAGGTCCATCTCCATCAACCTAACCATTGTATAATCCGTCAATTGCATCTATTTATGCTTCCTATTTTCATTTGTTTATAAGTGTGCTCTCTGCTTTTGGTGTCTATCATCCTCTTAAACGCTCCTGAGAAATTTGGATTACACAAGAGACTATGTAATTCGAGTTTGGGAGAGAGTTTAGGAGCTATCTAATGAAGTTTTACGTTTGTTTCTTGATCTCTAATCATGCATAGCATTTAAGCCATAGAAAACCATAAAAATCTGAATTTTTTTTTGAAAATTGTCTTTCAAAAACAGAATGTTCATGTAGTTACATTTAGGATGTTATAATTATAGGTTAGCATTTGCATCTGCATAGGGAACTAGGATGATAGTAACCTTGTAAGTATGTTGTTTTCTCAGAAAGTATAAGTGCCCTGGTTATTAGTTGTCTAATGCATCCTGATTTAGTCTCAAGTAAAACTGCACCATGCTTGGAATGTGAATTTATATGATCCTTTGTCTTCTGAAGCATGTTGTAATTTGAAGTTTGCCCCTTATCTATTAGAACTTAAAACTGACGTATAATTATCATGTTTTTGTGTTGGATTTGAACTCATGGATAGTATATACATATTTGGGTTATCTTCTACCATTTTGCCACTCTTGTTGACCCAAGTACAATCCCTACCCTTAAACCTTGCCTTCTTTCAAGCCATGAATATACTACTGAGTCTCAGGTCTTTTATGGAATGAGCTTGGTAGAAAGTGTTAGGTTCGAACTGACAGGCATGGAATCTCATATAGTTCTAGTTCACGCTTTTTGGACTAGATAGGACTAGGTGGGGTTTGATTTTAGGTATTGGGGTTGGCTGGAAATGAATGAAAGGATGTGAAAAGTTGGTAAAATAAAGGGTATGGTTAAGAACTTTAGGAGAGGAAAAGAAAAGAAAAAGAAGCAGAATGGGCTAGTAAAGGGTTTGGGGGAAAAACAATGTGAAAGATATGGTTAGTGTAGAATCAGAAAAAGAGATGGCAATGAAATGAAAAGGGTAAAACCAAGAAGTTAGTGAAAATTGAAGAAAGTCATAATCCATAGGCATCTAAATAAGGAAGTTCCCAAATTTGGTAGCAGTCAAATAAAAAGAACCCTCTCCTAAGAGTAGTTAAGGAAAAAATGAAAAAGGGAAAACGTGAACAAGTAAGATCACTTCGAATTTGAATAGGGTAGAATTAGGGTCTCCTACCGGGTAGAATCAAGAAAAATTATGTTTCATTGGCATTGGGTAGATGAGATTTTTTTTTTTGTCTGCGTCTAGGTATTCTTACCTTTAGCCTTCTGCTAAAGCTCATTCTCTTTTGAGAGAACCCTATTCTGAATTGTTAGCCATTGCATGAAGGGGTCCTTTTTACCCCTTAACATGTCCCTTAACCAAATGAGTTCATTGAACGTGCATGAGATGATCCATGGTTCCTGCTTAATGAATGTTAAAGGGGTAAATGAATGTGAATGCATTGTGGAAGTTGGAACTAAACTGGAATGAACTGTGATGAGTATGGCTATGGTTTTTAAGTACGAAGAGTTTAGGATTGCATTCTAGAACTAGTAACCTAGACATTGATATTACCTATGTTAGCAGCATATTTTGGTTCTGAGTTCTCACTTTCAAACCTCTCGTCCGGACTTCTGAATTACTTGCTTGAGGGCAAGCAAGGATTTAATTTGGGGGAGTTGATGTCTCTGCAATTTAGTGATTTTTAGGAAATCATTTAGCATCATTTTAGGGTCTTTTAGTTGTACATATGTTGCATCCATAGACTTTATTAGCAAGTTTGCAATTTTTAGAAGTTTGGCATTAGCACTTTCATACATATGCATTTTGGAGATTTTTCATGACTTTCAGGAGCTTTCAGAATGTTATTGCAATTTGGAGAAGGAAAGGAAAATGCGCTGAATGAAACCAACTCAAGTGTAGGTCAAGTCAAATTCGACCAAACCATCGAGCCCACCATCGAGCCAAGATGAAGCTAGCTCGATCACACACATCCTTCACCTTGATCCCGTGATCAAGCCAAGACAAATCCGGCTCAATCACATGCACCCTTCACCTTGATCAAGCCTCGGCCCCTCACCTCGATGGCCCGACTAATCTCCACCTCGATCCCATGATCGAGCCAAGACAAAGCCAGCTTGATCATATGCATTCTTCAGCTCAATCATCCCGGGCCAAGCACCTCGATCTCTCGGCCCAACTTCTAAGCCGCCTCAATCACGTCTTTAACATGGCTCGATCACATCACCATCGAGCCAAGCAGCTCCAACCCGACCAACTCGGTTCCAGGATGAACCAAGCCCAAGACCCAGTTTAATCATTATGTTTTGTCTTTTATGCATTTTTAGGGCTTTTCTCAAACACTATAAAAGCCCTAAAACGCCTCCATTTCGAACAAGTTTAAATTTTTAGCCATTTTTATCTTGTTTTAGGTTTTTGTTTTTTTTTTTTTTTTGTTCTTCATGTAAAACCCAGATCTTTGATTAAGTTTATGTTTACCTTCGTTTTCTTCATTTTTCATGCTTAGATTAAGATTGTGAACTATTTGGTGCATGTTGTTGATCTACGTGTTTATTCTTTTAAACTCGTTTTTCACCTTGATCACTTTCTCTAGTTTGCTATTGTTTCATTGTTTTTCTGGGTTAGTGTTCTTGTTGTTCATCATCTTCATCACGTTTTCAACTTAGTGTTCTTGATGTTTATCATCGTTGACTTTTGATTTTAATGTCTAGCTTAGTATTTATCATTTCCTGTTTTTCTGATTTCGCACCAAATATGCGTAGTGAGTATTACCTTAGGTTCCTTAGAATGGAGTAGACTGGTGTTGATTTCTTGTTCCTCCTAGGTTCCTAAGTTTGATTGCATATAGATCCCTTACGTTTCATTGATCTAAATGTTGATTTCTTTGTGATCAATTGAAATTTTATTTTAGGCATTTCAACACTCAGAATGTGTTCAATGAAATGCTTGTTGGCTTTAGTAGATTGGTTCTTCATGCCTACTAGGTAGTGTACCCTTAACGAGAGTTAGTCTGGTGATTGTTTAGGATAATTTCATTTATCAAGAGATTGGACTTGGTTGCATATGAATCTGATGTCTAGAGATAGCTCATTGATTGAGGTATGTTAGGAGTTTAGGGAGCTCAAAAAGGATCTCTAGTCACTTACCCTCATTCTCGGGAACTGCTTAAATTTTATTTCACTTTCACCCATTTGCTTTTCTGTTTACGTTCAGTAGCTGTCTTTCTTTCATTTACACATGCTTGCTCTCATTTCTGTTTTTACTTTATGCATGTTTGCTATGTTCTGTTTGTTTAGGAAATGTTAGTAAGCCCCCATCTTCTATTTCAGCTTGAATTAGTAGTTCCATTGCATCTAGAGTGTTAGCATCACACCCATTTGGATTGACAACCTATCTATACTACAATGACATGTCTTTGTGATATGAATTGATAACCCCTTGATACACCACTATACTTACATGGACACACATACAATACGTGTTATCAATGGAGGAAGGGCCACACAGTGAAAGTAGAAGGGACATGGAATTGGGTTGGACATGGTTTATAGCCATGGTTACTTGTTAGAACACGGTGGTGGTTGAAGGGTTGTCATTCTAGAGGTAAGATATGAATGAGTGAGTGTGTGTGAGTGTGCAGGCGGTCATCGTAATCCCTTTAGGCATGACGATGCTGTCTATTGAACCTTAGGAGAGTCTGTATGACTCGGGTTATAGACGAGGTGGATGACAAATTGAGGGTATTGAGTGATGAGGGTGGTAGTTAGGAGAATGATGTAAGGAAAGTGGTGGTGTGAAAAGTGATGTGAAGATAGCGGTTGTGGTATCATGTTTATTTTATGTTTCACATGCATTGCATTTGCTTGTTGTGTGTTGATTATTATTTTGGGTTTGGATTGGGACTCATTATTTATGTTAGGGGAACCTCGACTCACTGAGCAAATTAGTTTCTCACTAGACCTTATGTAATGCAGGTAACCAGTAGAGGGAAACCACATAAGGGAAAGGAGCTTAGGTCGCTGGTATATTTTTCCTGCCTTTCGTAAAATAAGTATGTATTTTATTAGAAACCGAGTTGAGCATTGATGGAACTATGTATTCGTTTGTAACATTTGAAATTTAAAGAAAGAATCGTTTTCCAAATATATGGGTCTCAACTGATATTAGCCTTGGTCAGGCTAACACAACGCACAATCTTGGAACGGGTTGAAAAACCACGGGCCAAAATAGAGCGGAACTCTGTTCATAGCTGGACAGCCAAGGTGAACAGACCCCTCCCGTAATCCTAGCCGGCTGGCTACGAGCATCAAAGTAACGCTTTCAGGCCATCTAGGGACGTCCCTTAGTCCTAGGCCGATTCAGGGGTGTTACAATGTCTCCATATTCAACGGGATGATAGTTGAAATGGAAAGGAAATTCAGTACAGAGAAGAACCAACAGCCCGTTCTTGAACCACTTAAACCCAAAGATGTTTAGATAACCAAAGATGAGCCAACACAAGAAGCTCAAGCTGAAAGTGCAAGTCAGGTTCTGAAGTTGGTCGAATCTCAATCAAAATATCAAGAAAATGAGAATGAACAGGAGAAAAGACCCATGATTCAAGCTGGATCACGAGATGGCTCAAATGATTATCATTAAACGACTATCTCCAAGAGCCATAGAAGAACTTGTTCAAGTTTTTAGCCTTTAGGTTATGGAATCCTCCGATAAGTGGGAAAAATATTACTATCACCCTAGGTGGAATCCATGTATTCAACTTTTCATGTGGAGCTGGCTTTTACATACAACAACCACCAAAACCTCCATGGGCTACATGAGAATAAACTCAAGCTTTGCAACTGAACTTCCATAATCATTCAGAAAGTGGTGATATAATTTCTATTAGCCCTCGTAGAATCTCCATTCTGGACAATTACCGTCGAGCCAACTCATGCATGCATCATCCAAGAGCACCAAGGTCCATAGACCAAACCATTCGAGCCTTTGGCCTAATATTTTGGATTCCCTCATAAAGTGTTCCTGCTAAAATCTCATGTGGACTACTCATGTCTCAACTTTCATATGGAGCCAACCCAAGCATGCACACAATTGCATCAACATGGACCACACAATAATCTGTTCGAGCAAAAGGGTTCAAATTTTGTATTCACCTGAAAAGTGTCCTAAATATATTTCTAGCAGCCCAACTGGATTTCAGTTATCTCTACTTTCATCTGGACCCGAACCAATGAAGCCACTCGCTACACCTACATGGGTTAGAACAAATCTACTCGAGCAAAGTGCATCAAATTTGATATTCCCTCGCAAAGTACCTGGAAAAATGTTATCTGCCTAGAAGGGTTTCAATTTTGCATTAATCATCTGAAGGTGTTTTGTGGATGCCTTATCAAGCACTTTCCCGAGCCAAAGGAGATTCCATGCAGAACAATGAGATCCGACACATTAAGTCCCAGGTAAGTGATCTTTATATTGCTAATTTTCTTACTGAAATCTGCTTTTTGTGCAGGTCAAACCTGGTTGGAAAATGGCGCATCCCGAGAGCACCAACTTGGACCGGAGAACAAACCAAGTGTGCTGCTGACCTGCAGTGGGATAACCAACATCAGAATGACCCTAGAACAGAGATTAGACGAGCTAATTACACTTTGAATCGATTGATATCATTAGATGTGGTTGATCATTCTTTGGTTTGGATCGATCCGACCATCTTCATTTTGTCCATTTGCACCTGAAATCTTCTAAAAACCATCTTTTTGCTCCAAAACGTCCCAAACACCTAAAATCCTGAAAAAACACTAAAAACACGAGGAAACACTCGAATGATTCCAAATAGCAAGTATAAATACCCATTATAAGGCATCAAAACCGAGTGATATCACACATTACACCATTAGGGAGCCTAATTTTGTGGCTGACCATGTTTCTTTTCCCCTTTTCTTTTATTTTTACTATTTAAACACTTTTAATGTCGCCCTAAACAATTTAGTTTTTTTGTTTCTAATAAAAAGGAGATTTTCTCTCAAAACAGCTCAAATTCTCTTGGGTTGATATCAAAGTAATCCCGGAATGGACCACTAGAAAGCTGCAAAGAAGGTTCTCAGGTACTTGCAAGGCACCAAAGAGCACATGCTTACGTATCGGAGATCTGATCACCTAAAGGTCATTGGATATTCAAATTCAGATTATGCTAGATGCGTTGATAGTAGAAAATAAACGTTTGGATATTTGTTCCTATTAGCTGAGGGAGAAATATCATGGAAGGGTGGAAAGCAGTCTGTCATTGCTACTTCCACTATGGAGGCTGAATTTGTGGCATGATTTGAGGCCACAATTCAAGCATTGTGGCTGCGGACTTTATCTCAAGGCTTGGGATTGTCGACAGTATAGCTAAGCCGCTGAGAATTTATTGTGATAATTCTGCAGCAGTCTTCTTTTCAAACAATGACAAGTACTCGAAAGGTGCTAACCCATGGAGTTAAAGTACTTGTATGTTAAAAAAAATGTACAGAAACGTAGAGTGTCGTTTGAGCATATTAAGATGAATATGATGGCAGTGGATCCGTTAACTAAGGGATTATCACCCAAGGCGTTCATTGCCCATGTAGAACGTATGGGTGTTATAGATAAGGCCTTGCTATTCTAGTTACCGCAAGCTCATTATGTATATGACATTATGAATTCACTTAAAGTTATGTTTCTGTGTTATGAGTATGTTATCATTAAAGGATGTGTATATACTTATGGTTATGGATAACATATACTTTTTTGAGGATTAAAGTTCATCTCAATATAAAGGAAAATACGAAATTGGAATTGATTTGTGATACATGGAAGGAACCATATCGCTTAAGGATATGCAACCGCCATGATTCGATCAATTCTGATTTTTTAAAAAGCTAATTGAACTTGATATAGTAGTACACATTAAAGTTATTAAACCATTTGGTCGACACAATTTTCAAGTGGGAGAATGTAAGAATATTTATTCTTAAGTGACATATGTGTCTTACGGTTTAATTATAAAGATCAAGTTCATATTAAAGTTAAGGATTCTAATATTAAAGACGACACCATGATGGATCAATTCCTGGTAAAAGTCATTAGAATTCCGGTGTATTGATAACCCTCTCCCCTTACCATGTTAAATTCTCTCCTCATCATTCATTATATGTTAACCTTCTCCCCTTACCATGTTAAAGTCTCTCCTCATCATTCATTATATGTACGTTATATACATACATACCTTAAGTGATAAGTTATGAATGAATTGATTGAGTTTTGAGTTTCTTTTGTGTAATGTACTGATGTGATCATGGAAAGCTCTGAAGACGAATTGCCGTAGATAGCTGGAAGGATTACACGTTCAAGAAGTAGGGAGTTGGCGAAACAAGCTCATCCACTCATTGCTAGCGCAGATGCCAATCAGAAGGAGGCGGAAGCAGATATACTCAACATCTCATTCCTGAAGATTGAAGAACCCAGTAACATTCACTAGGTAACCTTGGTAATGGACTTGTATTCTTTTCCTAAAAGGTTTTAACCAAGGTTTTTAAGGAGGCAAGGACATTACTACGTCGGGTTGTCTAAGTGAAGTTACAACGGGAATAACGTGCAAGTCACAATGACTTATGCACTTAGACTGTTAGGCGCACCAACTAGGTTTCCTTTTTAGGAAAGGGACGCCTTGTAGTTTTCTGTTTTAGATGAGAAGCCTTGTTGTTTTTATTCAGAAGACTTGTAGTTTTAAGCAAACGCTCTGCTGTTTCTGATTTTTAGACTTAGAACGTAGGATTAAAGGGAGCCTTAGCCCTAATGTCTATGGCACACGAAATATTTACTAAGAAAAAAACAGATTGAACTTTACGTTCTATGAGATCAAAGCATCTCCCCTTGCTTGGTTGAAAAATCAGGCAACACAAGTGTCTGTCATCTCACTTGTGTGTCGAAAACCACCTCCTCCTTCAATCAACCATCACCATCCCTTCTAGTTTCTGTTTCGGATTGCTCCTCTATTCAATCATCATACTCACGCCATTACTACAGCCTTTCATACGCCTTCATTGCATCACAATCTGACATTCCATACTTGATTTATCATTAACTCATCAAAGAATCATCTGATCATCCTGTGCTTTGAAGTTCATATCCTAGGATCACATCACGTGGTATCAGAACCAACTCTGAACCAAAGGATAAGCTACCCTTCTAAAACCCTAACTTTGATCGCATAAGTGTCTGATTCTTATAGTTTCTGAATTTTCTGTGTTGATTGTTGAGTTTGCTTGTTAATTAGGTTAGATAGTTGTTGTCTTGTTGATTGGTTTCAATTTGTTTTGCGTGTCTGTTACGATCATTAGGTTTTGATTGTTTATTGTTCTTTGTGTTGAGTCTTAGTTAGTGTTAACTGAATTGAATTGCTGTTCTTTGTCGAGTAGTTTTGTTAGTCTAGGATTAGTTTAATATATTGCTAAATCAGTTTTGTTAGTCTAAGATTAGTTTAATATATTGATGAATCGTGTTCTTTGTTAGATTAGCATATCATTGATTGGTACGCTTAAGGTTATTAGTTAATCAGGCTTTTTTTGAGTTGATCATTGTTTTGTTTTGATTGTTGCTTCCTTTAATGCACATATATGTTCTAATTTCTTTCTGCATTTAAAGACAAATATACTTCAATTTGTGTGGTCTTACTTTTCATGTTTTAATGGATCTATCTCCCGAAACCATGGAAGCCATGACTCGACTAGTGGCACAACAAATCGCAGAAGCTAATCAAGCTCTCTCTGGAAGTATATCTCAACAGCTTCAAGACAACGTAGATGTTCTACAAAATCAGATTGACAAGAAGCTGAAGCTGAAAGTGCGAAAGTCTCAATCAAGTGACAGTGAAGGCTCAACTACTCCTACACCATGTGAAGCTATGCGAATAGCTAAAGGGAAAGGTTTGATGGGAACTTCTTCAAAGAGAGAGCACAAGCGCCATTCCTCACCAAAGGAAGAACCTGAAATGTGTTTGGGAGGAAGGGAAACCATCTTTAACCGAAGCAAAGCTCTTCAAGGCTCTAAATCAAGAGGACATCGGACTCAAAAAGAAGATTTCCATCAAGCTAGATCAAGAGATACTGTTCTTGGGAATCATAGAATTCATATACATTCCCACACTGATGAGGAAAATATCCAGATGACGTGTTATGCGATGTCATTCCTATGGGAGCAAGTCATCTATTTTTGGGAAGTGGCAATCTGATCGTAAAGTCATTCATGACGGTTACACCAACAAGCACTCTTTCGAGTTCAAAGGGCGCAAGATCACACTTCTACCACTCACACCTAGTGAGATTTATCAAGATCAGGTCCGAATGAAGCTCAAGGAGAAAGAGACAACCGCCACCAGCCTCTATCAATCACAGGGAGTTTTCTCAACTTTTTGATCCTGAGATGAAAACTTTTATGTTTGTGTACAAGGAGACACTTGTTACTACTAACCCATCACAGGAACTTCCTAGTGCTATGATTGAGATATTGTAGGAATACAAGGATGTTTTTCCAGAGGAAATTCCACCAGGTTTGCCTCTAGTTCGCGAAATAGAGCATCAGATCGATTTGGTACCAGAATTTGCGCTACCAAACAGACCGGCATACAGAACTAATCCCGTAGAAACCAAGGAGCTGCAAAAGAAAGTGGAAGAGCTGATGAGTAAGGGACATATCCAAGAGAGTCTAAGTCCCTGCGCCGTACCAGTGCTTTTAGTGCTGAAGAAGGACGAAACATGGAGGATGTGCGTAGACTGTCGCGCCATCAACAACATCACCGTGAAGTAGAGTATCGTTTGAGCATATTAGGACGAATATGATGGAAGCGGATCCGTTAACTAAGGGATTATCACCCAAGGCGTTCATTGCCCATGTAGAACGTATGGGGGTTATAGATAAGGCCTTCCTATTCTAGTTACCATAGGCTCATTATATGTATGACATTGTGAATTCACTTAAACTTATGTTTCTGTTTTATGAGTGTGTTATCATTAAAGGATGTGTATATACTTATGGTTATGGATAAGATATACTTATTTGAGGATTAAAGTTCATCTCAATATAAAGGAAAATATGAAACTGGAATTGATTTGTGATACATGGAGGGAACCATATCGCTTAATGATATGCAACCGCCATGATTCGATCAATTCTGATTTTTTAAAAGCTAATTGAACTTGTATAGAAGTGCACATTAAAGTTATTAAACCATTTGGTCGACACAATTTTCAAGTGGGAGAATGTAAG
>OVBE01001260.1:0-38313 GCA_900406425.1 Iberis pinnata | reverse complement strand
TACCTTCTTTCAAACCACTTGCTTATTACTGAGAGTCAGGTCTTTTATGGAATAAGCAAGTGGTAGTCACCTTGTTAGGTTTGCTTATTACTGATTGCTTAGTTATGTCTGAGTAGTCACCTTGTTAGGTTTTAGGGGTTTCTCAGGGAAACAAGGTTTGGTAGTTAGGGTTTGACGTAATGGATTGAATTAGTTAGGTTCTTAGTCTAGATTTGTTATCAATTCTTGAATTAGCCTGTTCACCTAGTTCATGAAAATAGGTTAATAAATTCAAAGGGAATTAGTTTAGAAACCTGACCTAGTATAGATGAATAAGTTTCTCTGCTTGCGGGAGTATTACCTTTGATTCTTATGAACATATCGAATCTGAAATCCATGCATGATTGAATTATCTAAATACAACGGGAGTTTGTCTTTAGTAGTTCAAACATAGAGATCTAAGACTTCGAGAGAAGATTAGTCTATTATTTTCTTTTGAGTTAAGAACTATTTTCATTATAAAATCTTGCATGTCAACCTGAGCTTCAAACCTGATAACATGTGGAATTCCCTAACGCCTAGGGCTTTCTTTAATTGCTTACAAGTAGTTTTCATTTATTGTTTTTTACTTACAATTTTTCAAATTCAAACAATCTTTTTATTATCGTCTTAGCTAGAATGGAACGTTTAACTGAAAGCCATACAATATGGTCTTTGTGGGAAATCAACTCTATCTATACTATAAAGATCTGTTCTATGCAGTGTAGAATTAGGATTAAAATCTGAGTCTATCACCTGGGGACAACATGTTCGAGTTTTCATCTATCATAGTGTCGGTACTCTTCAGAAAAACAATACACTTCTGTGATATCAACAGATAGGCCAACAAACGATCTAGGTATTGCCACCGATTCGTGATGCATGTTAATCTTCTGTTTCTTGTGCTCTGTTTTCATGTCTGATGTTTTTGACTAAGTTGTGCAACCAAACAAGGGGAGAAAATAGGCGTAAAATTCAGGGGGAGCATACTTGTTTGTTGATCTGTTAGGTTACTTATACTTATGGTGATTGATCTAAGCATACTTGTTTTTTATGATTTGTTAGGTTACTTATGCTTGTTGTGACTGTCTTGTTGCTAACATGTAACCTAAGCATGGTTTGTCATGTTATTCCTTGAACATACGTGTTTTTTTCTATATGTTAGGTTACTTATAGCATACATGTTTGTTGCTATATGTTAGGTTACTTATGCTTTTTGTGACAACTGTCTTCGTTCACAACTATCTGTTGGATATGTGTGTTCGGATGTTTCTAGTTTGCTAATGTTGAGACAAGTAAAAAATGCTATGAGTGCTTGATTTTCAAACTCAGTCAAAAAAGGAGAGATTGAAGATGCAGGAAAACCTAAGATGACTCACAGGACGTTGCACAGACACATCAAGTAGAGATGTTGGAAACTTGAGCAGAACTACATGATGTTGCATACACATATCAAGGAAAAAAATGCATGAAGCTTGAACATAACAACAAGACTGGAAACCTAAGCAGACTCTCATAACATGACACAAATTGTAGATGCAGAAGAATTGCTGGTTCAGTAACAGATGGTGTGTCAAGATTTAAAGAAGCGGGAATATGATTTAAAAGAGAATCGATGGGTGAGCTGAAAGTGTCAAAAGATGAAAAGAATATTTCGGAATATGAAAAAGTTGAACCAAGAAGGGAAAAGGAAACAGCAAATAGGCTTTGCGTGAGTATTTAAAGTGCAAAGAGCTTGAAAAAAACTTCAAGACTTTTGACCCGAATTATGGGTTGGTGATTTTGGGTGAAAAACTGTTCAAGAGAGTCTATGAGAGACGTCTACGAAGAACAGGGGATAAAGGGATAAAACCTAGGTGTTATTTAGGACGTAAAAAGGGTCTAAAAGGTGGGTAATAGAGATTAACACTTTTAGAAACTTATGCTAGGATTTGGGTTTATGTTTTCTTTGTTCCAAAGAGGCTTTGAGATGTCTAGGTAGGTACAGGGGGATAAAGGGAAAATGTCAAATAGTGTAAGTGTATCAGCAGGATAACTTACATTACAAGTGTATAAAGAAACAGCTTGTAAAGATTTTGAGAAGTAAATAACAAATTTTTGTTATTTGTAAAAAGTGTGTGGTGTTCTTCAAACTTTCACATTTAAGTCCAAGTATTCATGAGATTGGTTTCAATTCAAGTAAGATTCCACAAACACTATTAGGTATAAAGCGGTTAATTATGAGCATGGATTTTCCAAATTCTAAAAATGGTTCAAACATCATTCTACTATTAGCTAGGGTGCTACATTTCAAGCAAACACCAAGATTCACAAGGAAATCCAATCATTGCTCCATATGTAAAATGCAACCTAGAATGAAATTAAATGCAATCATTTTGAAGATTTTTGAAAAAAAAATCGATTTTTAGGGATTTTATAAACCTTAACTATTTACAATGCAAATGCATGATAAGAAAAAAAATTGAAACTAAGTTAGATATGGTGGCTCCCCCAAACTTAATTCTCACGCTTCCTTGTGTGAAAAAGAATTTAGAGAAATAACTAAAAATAAAGAAACAAAAGCTAAAATACAAGTATGTGTACATGGTGTCGAGATGGTACCTCAATAATAGCTTGTGTTGGATCAACCTTGGTATTCTTCTTTACAATTATTTTTCCTTTTGCAGCCCTAGAAGCCTTGAAGCTCGATTTTTGTCAAACCCGATACGTGAAACCGGTATACACCCTTGAGCCTTGTGTTGACCATAAAGTCTGCACAAATCAACACTCAAACTATCCCAAAAGTCAACATACCCAAAATCATACCAAAACAAATTTTAAAACTAAAGGAAAGACTTGAAATTAAATGATATGTACAAAGGATAGACATGAGATTTCCTCCCAAGTGGGCTTGTTTTAAGTCTCTAGCTTGACTTGGAGACACATATTGATAATCATAAAAATCAAAAGGTATAGCCAATGCACCTTTAGTCCTTCTCCTATTAGCGCAATAGACAATGTACACAAAGAAATACAATGTTGCCCATAACAAAAGACAAAAATCGGGACAAATGAGTGCATGACTGGCATGTGTCATGAATTGTTCTTTGATTACTTGATGCTCACAAGTTTCAAATGCATTAGATGGAAAGATAAAATAATTTATAGGTTTAAACGATTTTTAAAAAAAGTAGTCAACTTCATCTCCATCAATCAAGTAAAACATATCATTATTACTTCTAAAATTCATCTCATCCTTAGGAATTTCTAAATCATTCAAGATATTATCTATATCAAACACATCCTCTAGACAAGATTGTTCAAGAAGTGTATTACCCCAATTGGAAATAGGTTTATACTTGAAAAAGTGTTAAAAATTTTGACTTTTTGGCTGGGATCGGTTCGTCTAACGATCCATCAAACCGATCCTTTCCCCTGGAATTTGCATATTTTCATATTAGTTTCAACAAACCGATCTGAGCTTAGGGTTTCATAATTCTCTCATCTTTGAAGCTATGTTTTCATGTGATAGCTCTTTGGGAAGTTGACTCAAAGGGATACAACTTTAATGAAAGAGTCTTCTCCTAATTAGCAATGGAATCTGCTGTAAAAGAGCATCTTTGGGGTGGACGGTTCATAGCTACGAATCTAGCGGATCACAACTTTGTCGGTTCATATCTTGTAATTCCCTGGAGCGTTTGAGGTGATTTTTGGATTTTTGGAAAGATTAAATGCATGGCTACAATATTCTTCAAGATACCATGATGAAATTTTCATTATAAAATCTCCAAATTGCTTAATCTTTAAGGTTTGTTGTTTTGATCCATATTAAGTCATCTTTTTGGTTGTTTTGCATCCAATTGATCTCTCTTTTGAACTGATTCACCCTCAACACCTGAAACATGAAATGATATGAAAATGCAACCTATACATGCCTAAATTCAGGTGAATCTACCTAAAATGAATATGAAACAAGAGCTACAAAGATTTTGTGTTTTGTGGAGAAATTAATCATTTTTGGTGAAAAAAACTCGATTCGGTGTTTTTGGCGAGAAAGTGTGAATCGGCATTTTTGTTGCATTTTGGGCGGAAAAAAGTGATTCGAAATTTTTGAGAGGGAAACGTAATTATGTATGGAAGTCTAACATAGTGTTTAATGGACGCTATCAATATTCACATTCTTGTAGTGGTGTTAAAATTGCGTTTGGTCTTCATTTTCTTCTTTTATCTATAGTTGCTTAACTCTAACACCTTGGGTATCGATTACCTTGGTAAGATGCTTGAAATTGCATTAGCTACTATGCGTAAACTCTGTGCACTAGCCAATGTCCATGGGAATGAAAACACCCACCAGTATTTATTCAAGAAACTTGACATGTTGTGACAAACTAAATGGTCGATATTCTGACTAAGGCATTGGGCAGTAGCGGACGTAAAGAGGAACCAATGGGGTCAATTGACATGTACTATAATTAATAAATTAATAACTTTTAATACAAATTTGATTATATTTTTTTAAATATTTGATTAAAATTAGGATTTGACCCCAATAAATATGTACGAAAACTTTAAAATGATCCCATTAATTTATATAATTTTTTATTGATCATTATAATATGCTACAGTAGTATTTTTATTTTTATTATGACCCCAATGAAAATAATTTCTATATCCGCGACTGGCATTGGGTATAATTAAATTCCAAGAAATGAGGGAACTCATTGGAGTTCAAGAAGTTGAAAAAGACAAGTTCAACCTTAAGGAGGAAAATTTTAGATAAAGCTTGATAGAATAGGAAAAAAAAAAGAAAAGAAAATCAAAGAAAAAGAAACCTGAGGAGCAAGATATTCCTATACAAAGAAAAAAATAAATGGAAGTTTATCTTTTATGAGTTATCTAATTGATATTAAGTTTGAGTGATTTCTTAATAAAGAATAAAGTTCTTATCAAAAGCTTTTGTTAGCTTTTGTTATTGTTCTTGATTCAATAAAAATTATCCACAAACTTTTTTCCACTTTATTCATCATTTTTATCAGTGGAAAAAATATATAAAAACTATCAAACAACCGAAAAGGAACTCAAAACAATAGCAAATATGATTGTTTATTTGTTCTTTTTAGGGTATCGCTTAACTTTGTTTAATATACAAAGCAGCAATCAAATCACAATACATGGCAGAAGAGTTTTTCTACACTGAAGAAATTGAAATTGGAAGTTGTTTAGAAGACTTTATGTGAGCTTAAAGGGCAGACAAGATAAGTTAGTCTCGAAGACTTTCCAAAAACTATTAGATTGTTATAATTACATAATTACTTGGTAATGAGTTGATTCAAGTGGGTTTACGACCAAGAGAAAGATTGTTAAGGACAAAAATAATTAATGTAATCATAATATCTAATTTGATCAAATAAATTTATTTTAACCGATGCTATGTTTACATACAAAAAAATATTAGGTGGAGTAGATAAAAGGTTAGTGATTTTAGTAAAAAAGTTTTTCATTGATCATACATCAAAGTATTTAAATATAGAGTAATTTTCATAAAGGTGTACTTATGACAAAGTATTTACATGTTAGTGGACATTCTGATTATGGTGTACTTTGTGGAAGAGAGAGAAACAATTGTAGACAAAAATAACCTCAGGCTTTTCCGCGTGGAATGGGCAGCTCTCGGCTGGCGCGTGAGGACGAGTATACTTGATACGTACGGACTAGATGTGGACAGATGAACAACGTTTATCCTAGGCGACTTTTTTGAAATTCCTAGGGAAACGAGTTTAGAAAGAGAAGATGTACCAGTAAATAATCAGAAGACATATGGTGAAAGAGGTCATAAGCATTCAGAAGACAAATGCGAACTTCTGTTATCGTAAATTGAAGGGTATGATATTTTATGCGTTCATCTGTACAAGATTCAAATTTTTACTCTTTTGTACTCTTTTGTGAAGGTGACGAGATTTCAAGATGGCGAAGTACATAATGGTGATGTCTGGTGAGTGGATTCTTGGGGAGCATGGAAAGTGGAATTTCGTGATTTGCAAACAGAAGATGTCAAGGTTTGTGAGCTTACATGATGGGGAGACTTTGGAAGACGTACATTCTTGTGTGCGTAGGGAGTTTGGAAAGTGTGACGAGAGGGATGAAGGTCTACCTCTTAGTTACTGGCCAGCAGAGGATGAGAAAAACGTAATGGGAATCATTCAATCTCCAGTACTAGTCACCAGCGAGCAGGCCTGGTCGATAGTGCGAACAGAAATTGGGAAACACCCTGGAATGGCTCTATTTGTCACCTTCAAGAGCATATGTACGCCTAACAACCGTCCATCCAAACGTGCAAGGGTGATGCCAACAGGGAACGCAACTGTGTCAGTGAGTGAAGATGGTGGGTGTTGTACACAACCTGAGCACATGGAATTAGTAGACGACGAGGAACTGGTAGCTCATGTAGAAGTCGTTGAAGCTAGTTTAGGGAGAAGCAAATCAAGTAGTATGAAGTTAGGCCGTAGCCCATTTGACCTTTGTATTGATTCCCCGATCGTTGAACGGGAGTTATTCCCGGATGAGACAGAACCCGGTGGCTACGATACAGAGTTTTGGGCTCCGTTAATAGACGAAACATTCGGCGGCTCTAATGCACCAGACATAATGTGTTCACCGGAAAACAGTATGGGTTGTGGGGCGTCCAACGAAGAGGATGTTGGTGGACATGAGCAGTATATGGGGGATGATGATGAGGACATTCCACCTATGTACGACGAGAAGGATGTTGAGACCAACAGCATTCCAGATTTGGATCTACATGTTGATTTAGTTGAGGAAATTGAAGTTGGTATGCGATTTAGTTGTAAGAGTGATTGCCAAATTGCGTTAGCTATAATAGCTATCAAGGGTATGTTCTGGTTTAAGCAGACGACAACCAAAAAGAATTACTTCGTATTCACGTGTGTTGGTGTAAAGTGTGAGTGGAGAGTCATGGCGCATGAGGTAGATGAGAGTGGAGAGTACGAGATAAGGAAAGCATGTGTAGTCCATACTTGTGACATTGAAACGAGAAATGGGTATAAAAACATGCAACTTCGAAGGTGTTAGCTGCGGTGTATAGGAACAAGTTTGGAAATGCAGTGAGGGGTCCTAGGTCCGGTCAGCTGCAACAGTTAGTTCTAGAAGAGCTGAGGGTCTCGGCATCGTATATTAAGTGTTAGAGGGCGAATGAGGTAGCTTTAGGGGTTGTGGACGGATTGTACGAGGAGGAATTTGCTAGGTTAGGAAAGTATATGTACGTGTTGACATTGGCGAACCCAGGGACCGTAACTGACATCAAAACAGAGAGAAGCTGTGATGGGCATGAACGTTTTCTATATTGCTTCCTATCCTTTGGTGCATCCATCAGTGGATTTAGGAAACTGAGGCGGGTGATTGTTGTGGATGGCACACAACTAGGTGGAAGGTACAGAGGCGTTTTGCTAACGGCATGTGGACAAGATGCTAATTTCCAGGTGTTTCCACTCACATTTTCCGTTGTGGACAGTGAGAACGATGATTCATAGACGTGGTTTTCCAGAAGATTGAGAAGATAGTTGCAGACAGTACAAGCCTTACTTTAATATCGGACAGAGCACAATCTATATACAAAGCTAAGGCACGCGAATTTCCTTTGGCTAACCATGGTGCGTGCATGGTTCATCTGCAAAGAAATGTGACAGCGAGGTTCCACAGCAAGGGGTTGGGAAAAATGGTTGTACAAGCGGCAACAGTTTGGAAAGTTGGCAATTTTAGGTTCATATATGATAAAATATTGTTGCGTAATGGCGAGTGTGGGAAGTATTTGGAGAAGATTATATTTTCACATTGGACGAGAGCTTATTTCGGGGGTGAACGATACAATCCGATGACAAGCAACTTATGCGAGTCTTTGAACAATGTATTGAGGAAGGGTCATTCATCTCCAATTATAGAACTATTGAAGTTCATCCAGTCGTTGATGACTAGGTGGTTTTGTTTGAGGAGAAGAAAATCACAAGAATGGGGTAGCTTAGTTACACCGGAAGCTCAGAAACATATGATGAAGGCAAAAAGCAAGACTGTAGGATGCAAGGTAGAAAGGATAGACAATTGGAATTTCCAATTTAATGGTAAGTTCGGGGAGAGGCAAGTAGTACAACTGGACGTGCGTAAATGTACATGTAAAATTTATGATCATCTTAAGGTTCCATGTGGACACGCCATGTTCGCTGCGGACAGTGTCGATATGTCGTATGACTATCTCGTCGGGGATTGCTACAAGACGAGAACTTGGTGCGAGACGTATGCAGGGGTAATAATGCCAGAAGTGTGGCCACAAGATGTGGAAATACCAGATGAGATAAGGGAAATGGAGCTGATGCCCCCCTAGAGCAAGAAGACCTCCGGGAAGACCAAGGGAGATTCGAATACCTTCAACTGGCGAGATCAAGGTATGTATATGGGTCGTAAAAATGGCTATTGTTTGTATTGGTTCCGGTCAATAGAAGTGTAAATGTGTACTCTCATTTGTTGTACTAGGTGAATGGCGAAACGAATAAGTGTTCAAGGTGCAAGGTGCCAGGACACAATAGGGCTAGCTGCAAAAATCCAATTGGTTAGGGAGGGAGCTGGAGAATATTTTGGAGGGATGGATGCGAGATATTAAAGACGATGTATTCCCGAACATTTTGTAATGGACGTGTGTTTTTTTGCGGGTGTACGATTCTCCCAGGTTGATTTTTTGTTTTGCTATCAAGTGTGTGGACTATTATAATTTTGCTTGATACGATATATTAAAGTTTAGTCTGAAACATTAGTAATCATTGAATTTTAGCGTGGACAAAGTACTAGTAGATAAAGTAAAACGTACATCTAACAGAAATGGCAAATTACAGTAGAAAAACAGGAGATGAAACATTGAACACATGTCTGGGATTGCCAGTTCATGTGTCGATTTATGGACGTCTCAGTACACGTACAGTTTGGGACATACTGAGGCCACCAAGTACGGTGGTAGATTGAGGTGGATATGGGGGGAACGGCTTTGATGTGTTGGACTATAATCTCACCTGTGGACACGAGGGCGGAGTGCGTGTACGTTTCAAGGATATCATCCAAGAGGTTGCAAGTAGAATTTGCATGGTTGGATGGACATGTTGAATCATTTCAAGAATGTAGATAGCACCGATGCATTTCTGTTTCCTCAAGGACAAGTCACTTAAGTGGAGGTAGAGTGCGTATGGATTTCTTGCGGACAAGCAATTTTTGTATATGTTGTTTAGCGGTAAGCTTTCGAATATTGATTGAGGGAAGCCAGAGGATTTGTCAAGGTGCAGCATTGGCAGAATTGCCATATCGTACACCCAATACAAACCGGACCGGCTGCAGCGTACAAGCCCTTTGAATGATTGAAGACCATCTTCAGCGCAAATCCTCATAATTTTGATAACTAAATCTTTTGGTAGAGGTGCAGGTGCGTCGAATCCCCTCTGGAAAACCATGGTTGAATGGATGTGTCTATGTTCTGGAAGGAGGTTATACTCTTATTTATTTGGACATAGACAAGTTAATCAGCAAGGGTTTGGATTTGGCGCGAAGTTTTCCGCGTAAAAAAGCAAAAACTATATACAGGTGTTTGTGTACGGACCAAATGATAACGGACAAAAATGTGGTCGCTATGGGTACATGTGTATCAATAGGCATAGACTGTGTAAGAGTGATGTGATATTTGGACTTCTCGGTGTCAAGTGTGATGTATGTTTGACCCATGATAATACGAGAGCCGAGCCTCCAGCATTAAATGGAGTCGTATTGGAGACGAGAAAAAGTGGAGGGTTTTTAAAAGGTTATGATGGCGTAGTGGGCCCACTGCATGTTGCTTTTTATAATAACGATAAGATTTTATTTAAATAATAGAGATTAATAGTTTCTTACAAATTACAAAAAAAAACAAAGCAAACTAACACGCATAAACCGAGCTGAACTTTAGTTAACCGAGTTAGTTGGTTGGTTCTATCCAATTTTTGGCCGAGTAAAACCAGTTTTGATTCGACTACTGATAGGCGAGTATGGATACTCTTGAGGGATTGAAGAAACCAAGGGGGATGGGCAAGCGGCTTGGACAACATTGCGCATCAGTATTAGTTCCTCTTCAACAGCTTCGTCCCACCATTTCCAAGTGTGATCTGGACCGGTCTAGTAGAGTGTATACAAAAAGTGAAATATTTCAGTTAGGGGGATCGCAAGGACAGTGATAAAGTGGAAGTAGGATGGTGCTAATACCTCTATTGTAATACATCTGTAAAAACGTCTGCCTGGGTTAGCCGAGGTTCGTGATGTTTTACATATAATTTGCGCCCCACGTGAACATATGGTCGGTATACCAAGTATGGGTGAAGTAGTCGTATTACGAGTTACGGAGTTGGTGTTAGAGGAATTGGACATGGTGAAAATGGATGACAAAAAATATGGAGGAAGGATGTGTTAAATAGGCCAAAATATGATATGCGAATTTGGATGTGACAGCTCATAAACCCCACTGCTTACCAACAGTCGAGTTTGCGCAGTGGATGTTTAGTGGATGTGTAAGTTAGAAACAAACTAGAATAATTGAGGTGGAGTTAATGTACCATCCATATGGGATGTAGAATGAAAATTTGTGTTCACAGGTTGTAAGCACCATCTATATGTACGAGTTGTGAGAGTATAATACGTACATATGGATGGTGATTACTAAGTGGCTGTTAATTTAAGTATTGGAATGAGTATCCATATGGACTGTTAAATCACCATCCACATTCGGTTGTGGTGTAAAATCCATATGGAGGATGAGTTGAACATTTATATCATTATGGAGGATGAGCATCCATGAGTAAACCGTTTGACATTTAGATAGAAAAGTAGGACTTAACACATTAACGAAATTGCATTACATTAACAAAAAAACTGTACATCACAAAAAAGAAGGTGGTTCTTCAAGTTAATTAAAAAAAGTTAATTACATTAAGGAAATTGAAGTATGGCTAAATATCCCAATACGGCTAGTGGTTGGCGTTATTGTCTTCGTCGGTGAAATTGTCCAACTCGGAGTCCGACCATCTTAGTGCATCCCTTCTTGGAGAGAAAGGTGGGTCGGTGTCGTCGGAGGAGGAGCTAGACGTGGATGAGTCTGAGTCGTCGCTGCCGGACTTGTCTTCATTATCGCTTTCCTCCGAGGAATCGGAGGGTAATTTTGGCTTCGGAGGAACCTCTTCAGGGTTTTCCAATTTGGAGTAGAACTCGTCGATGGAAGCGTCCTCCTCATTGCAACCGTCCACCATACCATCACTGGAATCTCCCTTGTATCATCGTCGCCTCTGTAGCCGTCCACCGCGTCGTCACTGGAATCGTCTTCAGGTTTCTGACGTTTCGAGGGACCGGCTTGAGCATCTTCAATAGCCTTGCGCTTACCGTTGTTGCTGTCCATCTGTTGAGTTAAAAAAAATTGCAAAGACTGTAAGTAAGTGGGAAGTCGGATAAAAAGGTAATGGAGAAATGGGAGTTGTGTTATTCAGAAGTACCTTTAGGAATTGAGGATATGGATGATCAAGTGTGGACTGGGAGCGAGGGAAGCCAACAGACGCGACTTTTGGTGGACGGATGAACAGTTTTTTAGAAGTTGACACTAATGGACCTTGAAAAAGGCTCATATTCCATATGGACATTTACATTATATCGTTGTCGAAATACGGATTAATTTGGAATCCATATGGATAGCGTACCAATGTGCACTGATATGGGACGAGTAATCGAAATGTAGGCCACGAGTAATCGTTGAACATTGTGACGTGTAAACATGACAGGTTTATAGACCGTTATTGTTGGAATAAAAATAGTACTAAGAAATCAAGAAAGTACTATAGCAAGGGAAGTGGGTTTTAATGATGATTAGATTGGGAGAACTGCGCAGTACCTTATAAATAATGATGATTCGAGATAAAGTTTGCCAGTTCGTAGCGTAAAGGGGGTACGCGGTTTTCGAGGTGTAGAAGTCTTCGATCTTTGGGACGCGTGGTTGAAAAAGTGGGTTAGTTCTACATAATACAAGTGGAAAATGAGTTTGAGAATAAGGAATTAATATAAAAAATAGTGAGAAAATATTAATATTACTAAGAAATAGTAAGTGTCTCGGCGAGATGGAAGTAGTTGGTCGTTTGTATTACAGTTAAATTGAAGCTATGTGTACACCTTTGTGGACCTGATTGGTGAAGTGAACGTACATTTGGAGTGAACGTACACGTGAACGTCACAAATTTAGAATGACAGTTGGATGTATGTAAATGTTCGCGTACATGTACTTACATGTATCGGTACGTATACATGTTGATGGATGAGAGTAAGGAATTAATATTAGAAAATAGAGAGAGTACTAAGTGGGGCTGAATAAAACGTCGCGGTTGTAAGCTAACTTCAAGGTCATAGATGAAACTTAATGGTTCGTATATGGACATGAACATGCCGAATGTACGCACATGTAAACGTACACGTGGACAGAACAGGATGTACATACGAGTGAAGTGATCGATTGCAGAATGCATGTTCAACGTGCGTACATGTTCATCGAATAATGCATGTACATGTACCTTGAAGGTGGATTGTAAAGGGATCGAGGGTAGAATGTACGCAAGGCTTTAATATTTTTTAAAGCTTGTACATGGACCTTGAAGGTGAATTGTAGAATGCACGTGCGTGCAGAATGTACGTTCATATGCACGTACACGAGTAGAATACAGAAGGTACGTACATGTTCATTTAGAATGACAGTTGGATGTATGTAAATGTTCACGTACATGTACTTACATGTATCGGTACGTATACATGTTGATGGATGAGAGTAAGGAATTAATATTAGAAAATAGAGAGAGTAATAAGTGGGGCTGAATAAAACGTCGAGGTTGTAAGCTAACTTCAAGGTCAGAGATGAAACTTAATGGTTCGTATATGGACATGAACATGTCGAATGTACGCACATGTAAACGTACACGTTGACAGAACAGGATGTACATACGAGTGAAGTGATCGATTGCAGAATGTACCTTGAAGGTGGATTGTTAACGGATCGAGTGTAGAATGTACGCATGGCTTAAATATTTTGTAAAGCTTGTACATGGACCATGAAGGTGGATTGTAGGATGGACGTACGTGCAGAATGTACATTCATGTGCACGTACACGAGTAGAATACAGAAGGTACGTACATGTTCATTGTAGAAGGTACGTACAGTATCGAGTAAAATACGGAATGTACGTTCATGTGTACGTGCACGAGTAGAATACAGAAGGTACGTACATATGCGCGTTTAGTGTAAAGGTATGAAAATTAAGTAAACAGTTGATATAAAAGTTAAATGTTCAATTGACATAGTTTTCGTCCATGCCGGACAGCGTACATAAATTGGAAACATAGGGAGAACTTATAAAGTTAGGGCGAGTGGAGTACGATACCCTTGTACACATCCATTGCATACTGACGCCTGAAATTATGTACGTCTTTGTGGGTCATCTTCGCGATATGGTTATGCACATCTCCGTACAAGTGAAGCTCTAGAAATTTTATTAAGCAAGGTCCACAGTCACCTCCAGCTTTGTTCTGGTAAACACCACTGATCCTTTTGTAGACGTAAGGGTGGAACCGGAGCAATTCCGGGAGCCCACCTCCACACAAGGAAAACACAAGGTAAGGGAGCATATCCACGAGGGAAGCCATCAATTCTTTAACTTTAGCATCCTTGAAGAGGTCGATATTTGAGTCAAATATCTCAATCATCCAAAGCTTCATATTAATCACCAGACCCACCCAATGCTTATCACCCCAGATCATGGGCACGTAGAGGGTCTCCACATCAGTCAACCATTGCGCACCCGGTTGTAAGACGTGCCTAGATAACTTTTCACCAGAATGGAACTTTTCCTTATCCTTGGCAGCATTGAAGCTGCGGTACTTCTCCTTCATGTGGGTAATAAAGTAAATATCCAAGAAGGCTGACCGCTCTTCTTGCAAGATATCAAAATGTTGTGCTCCAAGCTGTTCCAGCAATACTTGCATGTGTTGGTAAAAAAAAATACGGTGATGCGACGATACACGAAGCGATATTAGCAATTGCAAATAACTGCAAAATACTCACAGCATTTGAGACCCATTGTCCTTGTTTAGATAATTGAAGCAGGAATGTGTTGTTGAATGCCACATTCGTACATGTCATGTGTGACCTGTAAGGTTACAATAACGGACGCGTACAATAACGTTAGTGTATTCAAAATATAAGCACGGACAGTGTAAGTTACCTTTTCGGGTCTGCGAGCAACATCCTGTGGAAGTCAGCAAACAGTGTCATATCAACTTGAGGTAGCAATCCCTGCTCAGCTAATTCCTGGGTTGATTGTTGTTTGAATCTTTCATGAAGAGAGTCAACCAGCTCCTTCAAACTAGGAGTGTTTGGTGGGACATAGTCATCTTCATTTGCGAGATCTGGATAACTGTCAGCATCGACTGGTTTTTGCGCGGATGATCCTTCGTTCATCTGCAAGAAACAAGATATCTCAGATGTGAGATGGATGTCCATAGTTATAGATAGTAAAGTAACAAACCTCTGCATTTAGGCCATCCGATTTAGGCAGTTGGGTGCAAATGATATCAAGTTCTTCAATATGTTCTTTAACCTATATTCGATGGCGAGAATCGGTTATTTGATAGTTAGAATTCAATATGTTTGGGGAAAACAGTACGACATACCTCTAGTCCGCTATCTTGTTGAGTAAGCTTATCCGTTTTAACATCGTGTGTGACATCCTACATTGCCAAATACAGTATATGATCAACAAATTTTTGATAAAGAGAAATGTGAAGGTTGACAAACGGGTACAATTGCAACATTTAAGTTTCTGTCCGTGTGGACATATGTGTTGCATCCAACCAGTGGATAAGTGTGGGAAATAAGATGTGAGATTGTCTATAATGTAAAAAAGAAAGAGTGTACGATTGTACATACCAGCTGTTTTTTTGGGGATTCAGTTTGGTCTGTAAGATTGGTTTCCTTTTGTTCCGGTGATTGTGGTGTATCATCCTTGCAAACAGGTAACACACCCTGTAAACGAATAGTATGTTGTGGAAACCTATTTACTTGGGCTGCACATGGCGTACCTCCAAGTGAACAATGCCCTCTATTGTCTGATTGGTGCTTTCCATATGTACAGCAGCTTGTTGTGTAAGCTGCGCAGTTAGGAACTTTCAATAGACTAGATATTTGCATAGTAGGGGAATATCTTCGTCCTAAACAACTAATGTACTTACAACTGAATCCATTGTAACAGTAGTATCAACTACAGCATCTACCTGCATCATTTCCTTCTTTTGAGCCTCCTCAACTGGCTCAACTACAGCATCCACCTGAAAACAGACGAAATTAAGTGCGTACATGTAGTAAAACGATTGGGATGTACAGGTCAACGTAGTCAATATCTTCGTCCTAAATAACTAATGTACTTAGTTGTGAATCCATTGTAACAGCAGTATCAACTACAACATCCACTTGCATCATTTCCTTCTTTTGAGCCTCCTCAACTGGCTCAACTACAGCATCCACCTGAAAACAGACGAAATTAAGTGCGTACATGTAGTAAAACGATTGGGATGTACAGGTCAACGTAGTCAATATCTTCGTCCTAAATAACTAATGTACTTAGTTGTGAATCCATTGTAACAGCAGTATCAACTACAACATCCACTTGCATCATTTCCTTCTTTTGAGCCTCCTCAACTGGCTCAACTACAGCATCCACCTGAAAACAGACGCAAGTAAGTGGGTACAGGAATAATAAAACGATTGGGATGTATAGGTAAACGTAGGCAACATACTTTGGTACTTTGTTGTACATTGACAACTCCTTCCATCTGGACATCGGTGTCAGCAACTGTATGTGCACGGTCATGGAGAAAGCCGTCCATCTCGTCCATATGTACGGCATGTTCCCCGGGATGCTGCACCAAACGTAAGACATGAATAGGGATTACAATAAAGTGCACTGTTAGTATATGTTTGGGAGATCCCTATTATACCTCTGTTTCCGATCTAATTGAAGCAACAATGGCACCAGCAGGTCCATAGGAAGTCCAGTCCACAACATTCTCCTGACCAAACTCACGTTCAGAATAATTACCATCATCAGCGGATGATTTATGAGTTCGATCCTTAACATTTGTGCGCGGGACCTGTCTCTTACTCCCACTACGCCTGTAAGCAAAACTTCTCATTCTCTTGAAGGAAGTGAAGTCCTTCTCCAATCTTCCTAATTTAACGTTGACTTCTTTGATGCTTGACAACAACTGCGCTTTCATTTCATCAAAATATCCTTCCATCCATTCCTTAATACCATAAAACTCAGCTCGTCCACTGGTTCCAGCTTCCTTATGCAACCTGACAGACCCAGACCTGGCTGGTTTGCTTGCACCCTTGCCCTTCCGTGGGCGCAAACTACTACGTTGTGATGTACACGGGTCATCATCAGTTTTGGGGGGGACACCTTTTGGGTCACAACCTCAACCTCAAGAGAAGACTTTGTCTGAGTAGAGTCTCCCTCACCCCAATTGGTTTTAAGGAAAACGTGACCATCGCTGATTAGTTTCTCCATGTACATGACCTTCTTGTCCCTCACCTCATCATTTATCTCGCCATACCCATCACGTACCCAACCCTCATCAGGAACCATAGTTCCAATAACATATAGCTACAACGAATTCCAACAGGGGTCTGTTAATTTTCGCAAAAAATGGGAATGAAACAAACTGAAGAAGGAAATCAGATGAGACTTACCTCGGTGCTATTCTCAACCTCCAAAACATCGTTCAAAATAATGTGAGGAACCTTTGGAAGATTTACCGATGTGGTGTCCTTTATACAACAATCTTCTGTAGGTGATTTTTTATAAAGGCCACTAATTGATTGGTAAGCCAGGAGTTGCAGAACCAAGGGGAAACCTTGTAACCGTATAGACTTCTGCTTAAGATGTTGGCAGAAGTTTGATTCCTCGTTTTTGCCTCCTCCTTTCTTAGGGATCATACCTCTAACAGTCACGAAAAATGATTCTCTACCCCAAGGAAATGTCATAAAAGATTCGACATCCTCCACCATCTCAACCTACCTAGGCGTGGGTCAACCAACCTGATGGGTTGCAATAAGTACACCATTCACAATAAGCAATAACACAATGCACAATTTGCGCCATCCAGGAGTTTCTACAACTGGATCGAGCAGCCTGCTCATGTCGTCCAGAGTTGCTTTAGGGTCGTCTCCAATCAGACGCGACCAATACTGACCCACTGTGGCAACAGAGTTATCTCTGCAGTCAGATTCATAGCCATCCGGGTAACTGCCACATGACATGCCGGTTATTTTTGCAAACTCGAGCAACGAAAATCGAAGAGGTTGTCCACCAAACACTGTCCATAGTTCGTACTTTCTCTTCGTCACTACTTGACGGCACAGTAACAAATGTACCAGTTTCGAAGCCATAGGACAATGAGATAGAGGAATTTCAAAAAGTTTTCCAAACGGGGACTTCAAAATCGTTTGTAGCTCCGGTGTACCGTGCAATTTAACGACAATCAAGGCAAGGTAATCCAGTTTAGAATAAATGTTTAACCTGGATTTTGGATAGTGGTCCGTCGCAAACAATCGTCTGGGCAGCTTATGGTCGAAGTCATCGCCGACCGTAACGATTTTTTTTCCTGCCATCTTCAACTGACTTCTACTCTCGCGTCGGAATCTGTAGAAAAATTTGATATCGTTCGCGAGCTGAGATAAAATTTGAAATCTTTCGCAAAAGAAGGTGGGTTTTTTTGAATTGTTACAGTTTCTTAGATTTTGGAGTTTTCTTTTTTCTATGATTGACAAGGTAAAAGTAACTTTTTATCTTTTTGATAAAAGAAAATCAGAAATCATTCGAAAATGCTAAACCCACTCGCACACCAAAAAATGGAGGGGCCCACAGTGAGGGTAAAAGAGTAAGTTTGGGAAACTAAGTCCAACTAAATCGGAAAGTCCACTATTGTGAAAATAGTTAAGGTTTGTATGTGTAATTGTTTCTTAAATATATATGTTGTAAAACGGCTTAAATAGACTTTGAAACAATATAGTCCGTCACTTCTACGAATTTGAAGAGATGAGTTTTGTAATCCAGTGTTGTTATATCAAAGATTGTTGTGTAAAATTTGAAAAAGACATATTTATAAGCTTATTCCAGTTACTTACAAGTTGAGCAGTAATGCATAACAATTGTAAATAATACAGAGATGCTAAAAAAAAAATATGTTCTGTATCTACATACAAAAACAACTAATGTCTAATGGGGTCCTTGTCAATTTCTTTTACATAATAAGAAGCGTTTTGTTTTGTTTTTGGGTTCAGAAGAAATCAACCGATGCAAAAGCAGAGATGAAAAAGAAACGATAGTATACACTAATTCCAAATGTTTTCCTCAGTTCCCATCGCTACTTGGTTTCCGTATGTACAAAAGATAAACATCTTTAAATCAAAGAGCTTATGGCTCAAGCTTCATCTCAAGTGTTGGATCATAACCTGAAACATAAGATTTAGCTTGAGAGACTAGCTCTAAAGTTTCAAAGGGACTCTTGGTTTCAAAATTTTCTTACCGTTGTTATTGCTCTGTTGATGAATATCTCCAAAACCCATCTGAACAATGCTTTGCAGATCATTTTCCCATAAACCTGCTGTCTGATAGTAACAAAAAGAAACACAGAAGAATTGAGCAAGTGGAGTTTACAAATACTACTCACACGAGTTTATAGAATCTACACTACCTCAATTTGCAGAAACCCATCGGTCGAGGAGAACTCTGTGTCTGAATATCTAGGCATGTTCTTGGCAAGTGAATAGTATCCTGATGGATGTCTTTGCTCTGAGCAGGCAATTGTGTAAAGACTCTGTGGTTGGATCATCTATACATACAGATGCACACATTATTTGATACATAACATTACGATATATTGGCAGCTTCTTAAAAGGCAGAGAGAGTCTTTACCTCTGTTGATAAAGCAACGTTAGCATTAAACTCCATCCTTGGATTTATAGTAGCCAGCTTCATTGACAAGAACTAAACAAACAAAATCGGAAGTTTCAAATTTAACATTCCGATGTTCAAGAAATAATAATAAAATCCGGGTTCTATTCTACCTCAACTTGTCTCTGTAAAGACTGCACATAGTTTATAATTTCATCAAGCATGACAGCTTTCCCAGTGATCTGGTTGCAACCAGGAACAAGATCTTGAAGCAAAGTCATTCTATCGCTTATCTTTTCTCTTCTTGCCTGATAATACCAAACACAAACATAAACATTGCAAACTTGTGAAGAAACATTACAAGCAGACAAGAGTAGGGTTTTTTAGTACTCTTTCAGCGAGACTATGGCTATCGGTTGCTTGGCCCCTTCTGAATCTAACATGAATATAATCTTTGGGCGGCTCAAGAGGCTTATCTTTGTCTTCACTATTGCATTTCTCATGCTTGCTTCTCTTCTCAGCCTTAATAGCATCATTTTCTCCTGAAATCTGACTCCAAATATCAACACACTAAAGGACATGTCTAGAGAATTGTGAATCAAAAACCTTGGAATTGGAAGCTGTCAGAGATGATGAAGCTGGGGAATCCTTGCCATTTCCTGTGGGGATCGATTTTCTCTTCCTTGAATTAGATATCGTGGTCTGAGCTCGATGCGAATCGGGATCCAAGAACGAGCTGTTGTTGCTCAACTTCCCAGGATACGGCGGGAAATTGAGTAGAGTTAAAGGTGAAATCTGTTGAGGGATGCAGAATCTGCCGATGAAATCGCTCTGAGTCTGACCCAAAGGTAAGTAATTTAGGATTTGTTTCGTTTGATTGTCCATGTTCATTACTATTGAGATTTCAACATCAATGACAATCCGAATCGGAGAGAAAGACAAAGAGATTGAATTCCCCAGAACAATGTAAGCAAAAGCTACTAAATTTGGTGTTTTGGTTTGGCCAAGAAGCTTAGCAAATAGAAAGGAAGAAAATTGAAGGATGAATTAAAAAGACAAAGAAATAAGAGAAGGCTGTGATTTTTTTTTGTTACGGATCAAAGAGAGGGGAAGAAGGAAAGGTGGTTAAGAGAAAAGAGATGAGATTAACGATAAATAGTTTTTATTTCTTAATTAAACCAAAAAGGAGTAGAATCTTAGGTGGGTTTATGTTAGATGGTGGAAGTAAAAGGGGCTCGCCACTCTACTCTAATCATTGGACTGAGAGACAGAGACCATGTGCATGGCAGATCATAAGGATTTAAAGACTTTTATTGTTGATTAAGTTAATATTTTAAAATGGAGAAAATTTTGTTAATTAAACATGCTCACCAGAACATGGGAATCTTGTTAGCTGTTTGTTTAGGTGTATAACAAAATATTATAATGTTTTCATAGTCAGTGTGAGATACAAAGAATAGAGTTTGGCTTTTGATTTGAGCTATGCAATAAATAAAGTACATTTAGGGAACGCGCTCTAATACTCTCTGAAGCGCTTTCTTGATTCCTTGTTGATCCAGACCAGTCTTCAAGTGTATCTCTTGCACCTGTAATATGTTTTTACTTAACTCAAACCAACAACCACTAAATTATTAAGCTACCTACCTGTCTTCCAGCACGAGCAAGTAGAACAAACTTCCCTTCAGAAGGCGGTGTCTGCGTCAAGTTGAGATCCATCCATTGTCAATTATTTTTTACAGTTTAAATAAAACATTTGTTCCCAAGAAGAAAACACTAACATTTGAGAGCCAAAGTTGTAAGTCCTGTGAAACCACTCTTTTCTCAAATCCTTGCCTGTTGATTTTCACACCTTCTATTCTACAATTATGATGAAACGAATCCGCGGTTTAGTTACACAGTTACTATGCAGAAAGATTATAGATATTTTTTTTTTTTGGTTTAATTGATTGTCTATTACCCTTCTTCCTTCAATAGCTCTTCAAGTATTGTTTCTAGCCCTGCAAGTGGTTCAATTGTATCCCCATTGTTCGAGTTTAGAGAAGGTGATCCACTAGAGCTGTCCTGTAAAAAATATTCACTTTATCTATCAATTAATCACTGAAACAAGTTAACATTACTTACCTTCAAAATCACTTTGTCCAATGTTTCTAAAAGAGGATCATCTTCAAGTTGTTTTATTGATAATGTAATCCTTGATTTCTCTCTGCAATGGAACCACTCTTGAGTATTATGCATGACTAGGAATATTCAGCAACCAAAAGAAGAAACTCACCTGTCGACATTTGTGACTATGACTCGAACCTCATCACCATCTCGTAGTACATCTCTAACATCTTGAACATAATCCCATGAGACTTCAGAGACATGGACTAGTCCAGTTAGATGATACAGACCTATAGTACCACCAACATATTTCCATCAATCTCATATCTCAAAAGAAGAAGCAATCAATAAACTTTTGGTACCATCATCAAATCGCAAGTGGATAAAGGCACCATAGTCCTCAACAGAACCTACTCTTCCAGTAAACACATCTCCAACATTAACATTTTCTGAATACTTTGGCCATAATGCTAGCTTCTCTGATAAAATCAACTTTCTACTTTCCTCATCAGCTTGAACAACTTTTACTGGGAGTGTGGAACCAACTAAAGTCTTAGCTATCTCATGAATGCTTTTCTGAGGCTCTTCATTTAAAGAAACACAAAACACCGTCAATGACTGATGAGATAAGATTCTTAAAACAAGAGAGTTCTTTTTTACCTTTACAAGAACGTGAAGGGCTTAATTGTGGATAAGGAAGAAAACCCACAAGAGAATTAAAACGAATAAGTAAGCCTCCTCCATTAAAGCCTTCAACTTCACCTTCGTATGTATCTCCACTCTTACAATATTCTTTTGCCGTTTTCCAATCGCTAGACATCAGAGAGGGTCCAGCATCGTCGGAGGTATCATGGAGAAGAGAATTGGATGCGGAAATGACGGAGGATTGATCGGAATTCCGATCAGTATCTGCCGTAACGGAACCGGAGAAAGATTTGATGATACAGATGAGAGAATTTCTCTGAGAAGACAAACAAGAAGAGGATGATGATGAAGGTGTGAGTCTAGATTGTTGGTCGAATATATGAGATGAGAAAGAAACAGAACCCAGATTAGCTCCACCAAAAACCGCCATTGTTGCACGGCAGAGTAAAAAAGCCGCGAAGAAGATAAAGCTGAAACTAATGGTAATAGATTTGGATAAGCTGAGAGTAGCGATGAAGGCTACGTGGCACTGGTCAGCTTCACAGAGAGACTAGAAGAAGAAAAGCCATCTTATAGACACGTGGCGGGATCTAAGTGGTTGGTGTTGTTAACAGTGTGTGTGTCTAGCAATAGAGGATTCTAGTTTCGTCTTCTTCAATCAAAGTATCAATCTTTCTCTCCACAAAACCCTTACTTTCTCAGTAGCATTTCCGAGAAAAACGATGGATTCACACAGTTTCCCACCATCTAAACAGCAGAATCAACCCTTGTCGAATATTCAGACTCAATGCTCTAATTTACTTAAGAACGTTTCGCAAACCCTAAATCCATTCTTTAACCACAATAAGAACAATTCATCTTGTGAGCATCCCAACATCTTCTCTGCCCTCGATTCTCTGCGTGACCAAGCTATGCAAGCACTAGATTACGGATTCTCACGCTTCAATTCCGTTTCTCGCTCTCGTAACGCACCCGCCTGGGCGAGAATCTCTGACGACGGCGCAAAGACTCAGGTGGCGGTTCCAGTTCCGGTTCGACGAAGCGGAAGCAGCGGCGGGGGATTATCTGCGGAAGATATCGAGGAGAGGTTGGGGGGAGTTGCCGTTTACGCACTGAGCAACTCAAGTGAGGAATTTGTCTTGGTTTCAGGTACTTCCTCAGGGAAGTCTCTGGGTTTGTTGTTCTGTAAAGAAGAAGATGCAGAGGCGCTTCTTAGACAGATGAAGATTATGGACCCTCGAATGAGGAAAGAAGGTTCCAAAGTTGTAGCTCTTGCTCTTAGCAAGGTAAAGGAGTCAATATCAGTTTAGATTTCTTTCTTTGAATTAGTTATTGCTCACTGATTTTGCTGTTGCTGTTGCAGGTCTTTCAGTTAAAAGTCAATGGTGTAGCATTTAGGTTAATCCCAGAGTCTACTCAAGTGAAAAATGCCCTGAAGGTGAATAATTTGCATCTATGAATACTGGTCACTGTAGACTTCATAGTGCAGTAGCATTTTACTTACTCTAGGTGATTTGTAGATTATTGCAGCTCTTTGCTACAGATAAGTCGGTTAGGTATTGAGCTGCCTAATTAGAAGGAGGTTGCAATCTAGATTAGAATTAATTTTAGGGTTCTTTATTTGTACCTCCTAGACCTAGATCTTATGGATGTAACTCTTTCCTTGCTGTGTAAGGAGACTGCAAAGTACCATTATATCTCTGAGAACATAGTTGGACCTTCATTGTTCACTATTTGGTTAGGCATAATGAAAACTTCTCGTTTATATGTGTTCACAGGAAAGAAAAACAGCTGGTTTCATTGACGACAACTTCAATGGTGTTCCAGTGTTCCAGGTAATGTGCAAAAGTACCAATGCTTGGTCTTATATAGTACTGTTTTGGATGGTATTCTTTTGTTAACAACCTGACTTGTGTTCCTTCAGTCAAAGAGCTTGATTCTACGAAGTGACAACAAGAGTTATCGTCCTGTTTTCTTCAGGAAGGTTAATTAAAATCACCACAACCACGTGATCTTGTGTAAGTATCACTTTTATTCATATACTGGTCCAGAAAACTTGAAGCTTTTGTGTTAACTTGTTACAGGAGGACTTGGAAAAATCCCTAATCCGGGCATCCCGCCAACAAAACCGACTAAACCCTGCTATGAAACCTGGAGCTATTCAGGTTGCCGTTTTTGAAGAAATTGTGAAGGGGATGAAGGTAAAAAAGAGTAAACAGAATTAGGAGTTGATTAGTTTGTTGAATGTTGGTTTTGGATTTAAATTTGCAGGAAACTGCAACGTCAAACTGGGACGATGTTGTGTTTATACCGCCTGGTTTGGAGGTTTCAACTGAGCAAACTCAGGAGTAGGTTATATTATCCTTGGAGTATCCTTATACCATAGCCCTGCTTTTGTGTTCACTCTTGCTTCTCCATTTTTCTATTTCCGATGTCTGTGTGAGAGAGAGATTTGTGGTTTTAAGATTACCGTTTACGTTTACAGCCTTTAGCTAAACAATCTTATTTGACTTGTTAATTTCATCAGTATCTTTTCTAGAAAACGTAAAATCAACTGATGACCGTAGTACATATCTTGCATTACCATTGCTGTGATTGTTGATGCTGGGTTGAGCAAACTTGCTAATGTTTAGTTAAAGAGAAGCTTAATTTATTGATAAGAATCTTGAAACGTGAAAGAGGATTTGGGAACTTGTCAATTCATAATAAGGCGCAGTGGTCAGTTCTGAAATCGGATGATACGGAGTTTCCCAAGAAACTATATTTAAAGGGGAAGTATATATTCACATAATGTGTGACTCTAATAGATTGTGAAATAAGAAAATGTATAGAAACCTCTATTCATGTACTTACACATAACAATTTAAAAGAACAAGGTAGTTAAATTCTAAGGTATATAAAACTTTAGTCACTAATTGAAATGACAAACTTAAACAACAAAATGGTCATACAAGTGTGATGATATGATATAACAAGAATAAGATATTCGCAACGAACAAAAAAAAAGCACTCTCAAAGAATAAATTTTATAAAAAAATGGTTATCTTCCTCAAAATGAGATTACATAAATTATATAGGAAAAATAATAAGATGAAGAATCATTTAAACTCTTATTGAACTACATAACTGATAAAGAAAACATGAACAAGTTGAAGAAATCTTGGCTTTCAATGACTCTTAGTCTTCTGATAGTCGTTACTTCTCTTGGTGTGAAGTGAAATGTTAAGTCTTGTTTGTTGGGTTTTCTTGGGCTTATAACTTTTTTGACTTGCTTCATAACTTCTGAAATGAAATTATGAAGGGTCTTCTTATCTAGAATTTCTTAGTTCAGCCCGCTAAGCATAGTACCAAACAATGTACTCTAGACTTGAGTAATTAGCTCAACTGGAACATCCAGTCCGTTTATGAGCTCTCCAGCTCTTTTACCTTATACTTGTCAATCTCCAGCTTTCACTTCTTAGCTCATAAATATCTAATATGTTGCTCCTGAAATTCTTATCAATATGGCCGCTGGAGACATTAAAAAGAAATTTGTCAAATAAAGTAAGTTGGTGATGTTTGAGTCTTGTGAGGTAATAATGGTGTCTTAGGACGTCTATATTGTTTAGGGTATATTCTAGACGCCATACATAACAATGCATAGCACGATTCATGCAAAGTTGCCTAATCAATCAGTATAGGATTTGTCTGTTTGAAAGCTTGTCTATGGTTTTATATGAACTCTCTTAGGTAGCATATATTTTTCACTAACAAAAATGTAGGTTACAACATAATTTTTTCATTTTTGTGTATGTCACCATGCAACACTATTGTTTGATGATTTTAAGTATATATATTTGTATTTAAGATGTGTAGCTACATATTATGTTATATTTGGTGCAATTGTAACAAAATTTTCAAATAGTAATTACAAGATTAAGATAACATAAAGTTTTGTAATTAAGATACATAACATTTTTACCTTATTTTTTGGATCATGAGTTATACATAATTATGTTCTCTTTTGAAAACATCGATTATTTTTTATTAAATACTAGAAAAATCATCTGCGCGTGCCGCGCGGAAACTCTTACATCAAATTTGTTTTTTTTTTTTTTTAATTATCAAATATATTGTGCTACAAAAGTAACACAATGTTAAACACACTCGGTTGAATCGTGTATAATCAATTATTATTATTACAATTATGATTTGAAAAATCTTGCATGGTTGTTTTTCTTTTTTTTGGTAGTGTTATTTTGTATATCCTAGATCTTGTAATCTTCCAAAAGAAATGCATAGTGCATTGGCTAATAGACTAATTCTATTATTCAGTTATATTATATGTGTTAGGTAATATTTGATTTCATTACATCATGGGAACACCAAAAAAGAAATAAATGAGAAAATTAGATGCAGTCTTTTGCATGGTTTTATACAAATAAGTGCATAGTTTTTTACCTGAAATAAAAATAAAGTGTAATATCTAACTGTTGTATGAGTGTAAGAAATATAAATACATTTTATATTTATATCCAGAAAATAACTATTATGAAAAAATAAGTTGCTACGTGAAATCAATTTAAAGTTTTATTAATATGTATAATATAAAAAAGAAAAATATTTTTATAAACTATTATTCATTTAAGATTTACATATACTAGATAAAAAAAAATATTACATAAACTAACATATTAATTTAAACTGATAACATGGACATTCGTTTCTCAACATAAACCATGAATGTAAACATTTTACATCATATATGGGACTACGTAGTAACTTTAGAATAAGTTTTCCTTCATCAATTTCTTCAAAGAAAATAAGACACATTTTGTTTCATCCTTTTTGTTATAAAATAATTTTTTCTTCAAAGATTAAACTGCTTCTTTAAAAGCTGGTCTTGGTATTTGATTATGTGAATTTATTGAATCTCTAATTTGTTGCTCCAAAATATCTTTGACATTACCATTTTTGTGGTGAAATTCGAATGTCAATGAAAATGTTACTATTTTTGAAAGTGAAAAATTAGTAGAATCTAAGAAATGACAAGCAATATGAATAAGGTTTTTTATAATAGTTTTTCCTTCGTCATGATCGATCCCTTCATCCACCAAAAAATAATAGAAATCATCTTTATCAATAGATTCATCTTCTAAAATAAAATCATTGATATTAAAAATGAATGATTTAATATTGGTATAGTAGAGAAAATGTGAATAACTTTTACAATAATAATGATAGTTCCGCTACAACTTCCTTTTAAAGGTTCATCAATACTTACACCATAAGTAGAAATAAAGAAATTTCTCATGACTTTAATTTTGTGAAAAAACTTATTTTGATAAGAACAATTTCATAAACATATACAAGGTAAACAAATATCTTCAATTAAGATATTGTTTAAATAGTTTTTTGAAGACTACCTTAGAAAGTTGCGACTTTCTAAATTTTCTCTTAATTAGTTATTAGTTTCAAATTTTATTTAATAGTCACCTTTTAAGGTTGCAACTTTTCAAATTATTTGTTAGTTATTTCTAATATGAAATTTTATTAAAACATGATTGGCTTAACATTTTTAGGAAATTTTAAATCAAATTTCTTCCTTATTTTTAATATGTTGTTTCGCACAGGAACTCATTAAATTTAAATGGTTATTTTAAAAGTTATGTATAATAATTCTCAAATGAAAAATTATAATATATATATATATCAAATTTATTTGTCGCAAAATTTTAAGAATAAATTTATAAATATACTTATAAAACAGCAAGACAAATACACTAATTTATTTATGCTTATTTAAAATTAATTATGAGTGTTTAAATTAAATTTAACTACCCATAAAAATATAATATATTTCAAACCATGAAACAAAATAAAAAAGATCAGTGGAAATATAATCGTGTTTATCGTAAAATCAAATTTTATTTTTAGAAATACAAAGATAGAAAACTAAAAAAATAGTTTTACTAAAAAATAAACCACAAAATTAAGTTTAGCTCATGTTCTAATGAAAATTAAGTGAAACATACATTTGTTTTTTCCCCACAGTACTAAAAATAAAATTGGTAAAATAAAGAGAAAAAATAGAGAAAACAATAATAACTTGTTCTTACATTCTTTTTTGAATGGTCGGCTTTTTTCCTATTAAAAGAATTTATTTAAAATAGGGTGTCTTAAAAAAAGTTAGAAGCAACATCATATATTGAAAACTAAAATATAATTTTTAATTTAATACAAATATAAATGAAATAAAAATTTTGTGATGATAATAATATTAAATAAAAGTAGTGTTATGTTCGCCTTTTATTGATGTTATGCCCTCCTCATTTTATATAGTTTGTACTTCACTACTTCACTAGCTACATAAATTTGTTATGTATTAAAAAATAACCATCAAATTTATAAATAGTTCTTAAATATTTGAAAAATTATTAAAATATCTAATATGTTTCAAATATATTGATTCTATAAATATTAAATAAAATTTTATTTAAATTTCCTTCTAAATGTAACTGGATTCTGAAAGCAATTAGCTGTTATTAAAATATGTATTTATTAGAATAAATTTAAATCATCAAGAAATGATCATAAATTGATTAAAACTATATAATTTTTAAGTTAAGTTTGCTAAAAGTCAAAAAGTCCAAATATGAAGAATTCAATCTAATTGATAATAACCACTCAACTTTAACTATAAAACATGATAACATATCGTGATAGATAAAATATAAAATTATAATATAATGCATTATTTTGACAAACAATTTTATGTTAATTAATAATCACAATCTATGGTAAATAAACTCGTTCCATGCATGGATTCTAAATACTTCTTAAAATGACCTATTTTGTGATACATGTTTCAATTTATCATTTCCAACTATTCCTATAATACTAATTTTCTAAATTTCACTTTTATATTATATTGTAAGCTTTAATCGACAAACATGACCTATCTTTATTTCAAAATATATTACCAACATTTGTTAATATATTTCAGTCTAATTGTCAATTTTTATAATCCTAACTTCTAATATTCACATCTATATTATTTTATACACCTTTAATAAAAACTGTTTTTATTTCAAATTATTTTGCCCTTTTTTATATTTTACAATGATGAGATAAAAAATTGTCTCTAGTAAATATTTAACCTCTTTTAAAAAAAAAACTTAAAATACTATTTATGTTATGTGTAAAATCAAATTTATTTTTAAAAATATATGGTTATCTAAAACTACAGTCATAATGTTATAACACATAAAACAATATTAAGTTTTGTTCATCTTCTCAAAAAGAAGTAAAACATACATTTTTTTATTTCCACAGTTTTGAATTCGACAATGCTAAACAATGAGAAAAAATAATAATAATAAAATAGATTGCTTGAATTTATATTTAGAGAAAACAACACTAAAAATTAGGACTTTATTTAAACGAGACTTAACGTTTGTTTATACACAAAAGCAAATTATTTACAAATACGAATGTAAACATCTAAACAAAATATGAAAAAACTAAAAATATACTTGTAAGTTGAAATGATTCATTATCGCTAAATTTGAGCAAAGAGCAACAAGATTTATAAAGAGAATGTTTAGCCATAATTGCTTGATTAACAAATGAATAATCGAGAACAATAACTTATATATATATATATATATACGAAAAGACACATCTTAAAGGACACAACTATTCAAATGCACCCGTTTGTTTTTTGTAATTGCAAGATAGAATCATATATATATATATATATATATATATATAATTAAATGAAAAGACACTATGAAAAGATACAACTATTCAAGTGCATCTCTTTAATTTTTATAAAATGTATAATTTAATAATAAAAATAAAATACATGCCTAATGAAAAAAACACAACTTAAAAAATGCAACTATTCAAGAGCTATATAATTTTAAACTTATATGCAAATACACATCTAAAAGGACAAAATATCAAATTCATAATTAAGTTGTTTAAAGTTAAATTAAAATGAAACAATGTGACTTTTCATTTTCTCTTTAATAATTAGTAAAATTTAATCTAATATACATATTGTGAAAAAGAAATAACATTAAATTAAAAATTAAATTTATTAAAATATATAAAATAGAAAAATTATACTATAAATACACTATTTAATCAAATACAAATACAAATAAAATCTTTCAATAAATGAATAATAAAAAGAAATACATTTTCAATACCACATTTTTAACTAATAAGATGACTAATATAAATTTAAAAACAATAAAATGAAAATTCATACATTTTCATTGGCACCTCTTCCATTAATTTTTTTTTTTAAATATAAATTTTTTATTAATAAGATGACTAATAAAAATTAAAAAATACAATAAAATGAAAAGTCATACCTTTTCATTGGCATCTCTTCCATTTAAATTTTTTTAAAATTATATATATATATATGTATATATATATATATATATATATATATGAAAAGACGCACATTTTCAATACACATATACCATTGATGAAAAAATTACAAATAAAATATTTCAATAAATGAATATTGAAAAAACATACCTTTTCAATACCACATTTTTCATTAATAAGATGACTAATATAATTTTTTATTTTTTTAAATAAAATGAAAAGTCATACATTTTTATTGACACATTTTTCAATAGAAAATATATGAAAGACACACTTTCTCAATGCACTTCTTTCATTCAATATGACAATTACAAATAAAATCTTTTTATTAAATAAATAATAAAAAAAGCATACCTTTTCATAACCACATTTTTCATTAATAAGATGACTAATATAAATTAAAAATAAAATAAAATGAAAGTTATAGCTTTTCATTGACACCTTTTCCATTAAATTTTTTTTTTCAAAATATAATTTTTTCATTAATAAGATGACTAATAAAAATTAAAAAACAATAAAATGAAAAGTCATACATTTTCATTGGCATCTCTTTCATTTATATTTATTTAAAAATATATATGAAAAGACACACCTTTTCAATACACCTCTTCCATTAATGAAGATGACAATTACAAATAAAATCTTTCAATAGATGAATAGTGAAAAACATACTTTTTAAAACCACATTTTCATTAATAAGATGACTAATATAAATTATAAAACAATAATAAGAAAAAATATTGTTTTTGTTAGTATTAAAACATTTATAAGTTTAAGAAATAAAATTTAAAGCAAAAAAAATACTTTACCTACTCAAAAAAATTAATAGCATAAACAATCTTTGCAGAAAAAAAATTTTTATGAAAAAATATTGTTTTACAAAAAAACAATTGTAAATGTCACTCATAAACAACAAACAACATAAAAGTTTTTTAGGCTGTTCATCTTAATACAAAATACACATTTGTTTTATTTTAAATAACAAAATGAAAACGAAAAAAACAAGATGCTTGAATATTTATTTTATGGAAAACAAAAACATACCACTCATTTTAAATTAAAAATATCTACAATAAAATTGTGTTTGCGAAATATAAATACAAAATTAAATAGTTACACAATGAAACAATGCAACAGAACAAAATTAATATTATAAGAACTACGTTTTGTTCTAAAACTAAAAACTTGAAATACCAACAAAATATTAATGTCAATAAAGATATAACTAACAATCATCATTTTTATAAAATTTGTAGATAAATAAATATATATATATATATAAAAGAATGAAAGAACTAGAAAAAACATTTAAGTTGAGAAAGATAATTATTATCGTTTAAGTAAAATGGAGAAAAGAAGATTTTGAGAAAGAACGCTTAGCCATAATCTTTAATTTACAAATGAACAAAAATTTTCAGTTACCTATTTATATATGAATGAAAAGTCACAACTATTCAAAGACACATTTTACTTATTTTTGGTAGTGGTATGATAGAAAAAAAATATATAAATGAAATAATAAAATAAAAAAATTCTTAATCATGGCTTTCATTAAAATTAAGTTTTATTTAGGAAAGAGATATCTTTTGTGGTAAATTTTATTTAATGAAGATATATCTTATCTGGAGGTTATGATTTTATTCATGTCTTTTCACATTTACATTAAAAAAGTAGTTACAAATGAAATACAAAAAAATTGTGAAAAGACATGAATAAAACAAAACATTCACAAAAGATATCTCTTCATTCAATATAACTAACATAAAGTATTAAAAATAAATAGTAAGTAGTCACAAATAAAAGACAAAATGGAAATATGAAGAAACGTGAATGAACATCACAACCACTACAAAAAAACGCTTCTTCCCTTAATAAAAATAAATTTCAGTCTAATTAGAAATATAAAATTGTCATACATTAGAAAAAGAAGTTACAAATGAAATACAAAAAATATGAAAAGACATGATAAAACAAAACCTGCACAAAAGACACATCTTCACTCAATAGAACCAAATTTCAATTTAATTAAAAAATTAACAAAATGGAAAGTCATATCTCTTCAAGTGATACCTCTTCCATTAATAATGTACATGAATAAAATCATAACCTCCACATAAGATATCTCTTCATTCAATATAACTAACATAAACAAGTATTAAAAATAAATAGTAAGTAGTTATAAATAAAATACAAAATAGAAATATGAAGAGATATGAATGAACATCACAACCACTAAAACACTTCTTCGCTTAATAAAAATAAATTTCAATCTAATTAAAAATATAAAAAATTTCATACATTTAAAAAAAATAGAAATGAAATACAAAAAATATGAAAAGACATGATAGAATGTTGATAATGTGACAGGGGCAAGGGATAGAATGTCATGGGGGTTATGTGCTGATGGTAAGTTTACTGTCAAGTCCGCTTATAGTTTTTTATGTCGACAAGAAGTACCGAGCCTGTGTATGCATATGTTCTATGATCAGTTATGGCGAGTCAAAGCAATTGAAAGAGCAAGATTGTTTATGTGGTTAGTTTCGAAACAAGCCATAATGACAAATACGAAGAGATATCGAAGGAGGTTATGTGACTCTGGGGTATGCACAGTTTGTAGATTGGGTGAAGAAACGATTCTACATGTCTTGAGAGATTGCCCTTCTATTCAAGGCATATGGCGTCGAATTGTGACAAGGGATAAGCAAAGCTTGTTCTTCACTAGTTCTTTGTTGGAATGGTTATTCACTAATCTGAGTGATACTTCGATAGTTTGTGGAGAGGTTTGGTCAACGTTATTTATGATGACGGTTTGGTGGAGTTGGAAGTGGAGATGCGGTAACGTATTTGGGGAGTTGGGTCGGTGTAAGGATAGAACTAGATTCGTCATTGATGCTGCGAAAGAAGTTCAAGCATGTTCTAACACAGAGATGGGGACTGCACGTAGACATGCACGAGTCGAACGATTGATTGGGTGGAAGGCGTCGGCTCATGGTTGGTTTAAAGTGAACACAGATGGGGCTTCTAGGGGAAATCCGGGTTTTGCCTCAGCTGGTGGTGTTATGAGGGAGGAGACAGGTAAGTGGTGTTTGGGGTTTGCTTTGAACATTGGTGTTTGTTCAGCTCTATTAGCAGAATTGTGGGGAGCTTATTATGGTCTTTACGTGGCTTGGGAGGCGGGAGTGCGGTTTGTCGAGTTGGAGATTGATTCTGATATGGTTTTTGGTTTCTTAAAGAAGGGGATTAGTGATCAACACCCATTATCATACCTAGTACGTTTTTGCTATGGCTTCCTTTTAAAGGACTGGACGGTCCGAGTTACGCATATCTATAGAGAGGCTAATCGCCTAGCTGATGGCTTAGCTAATTATGCTTCTTCTCTAGATATAAGGTTCCACGAGTTACGGGTTTGCCCGACTGAACTTGTTTCGATTTTTATGGCTGATGCTAATGGGTCTGTTTGCCCAAGACAAGTTTGTATTTAGTTTCTAATTTATTTTGATGGGAGAGTCGATTGTCTCTCCTGTTTCCCTACAAAAAAAAATACCTCTTCACTCAATAAAACTAAATTTTAATTTAATTAAAAATTTTAATAAAATGGAAAGTCATAAGAGTGGTACCCCTTCCATTAATAAGAATTGTTATTATTATAAGATTAAGCGACAACTTCATTATCTCCCTCGTCGAATTCCACCATGTTCTCCATGTTCTAGTGAAGAACGTTCCATATGAATCATTCACCACTACCAAAATGTGTAAGGTCTGATTATAACAAACATTTATATTATTTGAGTATCCGCCATCAAAATGGTTGCAAAAATTCTTCCTTCTCTACTCATCCACCTTTTGCATCAGTACATCTTTTGGGATATTTAGAACACCTATTAAACGGTTTGTTCAATAATTGTCCCCAAGATGTCTTCTTCTACCCTGAATCATTACTAGTTTATGGAGCACACTTGAAAGTAGAAGTGTAAGTACTATTATAGTTCCTTCTGCAACCTGAATCATATCTCTCTAGTTACTAGAGTGTAAAGAGATCATGATTCCATTTGAGATGCACATCCTATTTCTTTTGTGGTTAAAGGGCATTCTTAGAAATGAAACCTACTGAGTTGAGAATGATGTATTCAGCAAATGGTCCAATCCTTTCAACAACAAGCAAGGTTTGATTAGGATCTCTGCTGACTCTAACAACCATCAATCTATCCTTGAGGTCACTCCACTATGGAAATATTGTTCCCATTAGATTTAAGGAAACCAATTCAGGCTTTATCCTCTTCAACATCATCAATTTTTACTTCAGTTCGGATATAAAAACAAGTGCATGACAATAGATCCTTTTGACAAATGGTGCTACAAAGTGTACTAAACCTTTGTTAGAGATCGAGAATCCTTAGAAAATCTTCAAGTTATAATAAAAGAAGCTAAACGCAACAGATTATATAGACTCAATTAAGAAAGAGGCAGATTCAAAGAAACCAAGAACAATGGGTAGAATTGAGAATCATGGGTACAAAATCCTACAATCCAGAAATTAAACTTGGAACCACGAACTCAACAACAATGGTAGAATCGATAAAGTCACGAACCTTCTCCTTCTGCAAGTTCACCAACTCTGCCTGAGCATCCACACCTTCCATTTCGGCAAGATCCTTGAAATATGCAATCGATGCAATCGAAAAACCCTTAGCACGTGCTGGAGAGAAGTTTTCCCCTACAGTGATTTGACCAATCTCTGGAAATTTCTCCTTAAGACCCTTAATCACATTCAGAGTCTCCAATTTAGCCTCATCGGATAGATGCTCTTTCAGCTTAAGGAATGTGATTTTAGCAACGGAGCCAGGAGGCGGAGCTAGGGTTTGGGGGACTTGATCAGCGATCCAATCAACGGCCATAACGTCTTCGCAGATTGGTAACACCGAGTCCTTGACAACGCGGACGTGATCGGGATGTGCAGCGTAGGTTTCGAGATCTTCCTTGGATCCGTATCGGCTATGGAGGACGTGAGTGAAGGCGGAGGTGGAGGAGGATCTGACACGGTGGAGTGGAGCAGCGGAGATATGAATCACCTGGTTGAGACTGACGAGGCTGTTGAGACCGTTCATCATGGAGCTGATTTTGCCGGAATCAGTTTGGTCTTTGACCTTGAAAAGGACGATGTGCTCGATGATCTGAGTTTGAGGAGTGGAAGAAGACATGGAGACGGCGGAGAGAGATCGTCGAGGGAGACGGAGAACAACTGGGGAGTGTTTGGTTGAAGAGAAAGCTAGAGAAAATGGAGAGGAAAATAGCGACCGAGCTCTGACGCAAATCATATCTCTTATCGTTCTATTTCGGCGTTTTGTGGACTGAAAATTGTTTAGATTGCGACTGTGAATTAAAACACTTCGGGTGAGAGTTGGTGAGTTAGTAGGTGATGCGTTCGAAATAGAATTTTGATATCATTCGTTCGACATGTGTCACTTATAAATAATTAAACAATTTACAAGATCATTTGCTTATGGGTGATAGTGTGATACCAAACAAACTTCAGATTTTTTGGTGGAAAGTATTAAATGATGCATTGCCGGACATGGATAACTTCCTTACACGGAACATAGTGACCTCTCTTCTTTTCTTTGCTCACATTGTGGAGATGATAAAGAAACAATAAAACATTTCCTGTTTGACTGTCCGATAAGCAAGGAAGTCTGGAAATTATCGTCATTTTACCCACTCTCCCAAGACCATCAAACCAACTCCACATATTCTCATCTTGAGATCTTCTTCTCCAACAATTCTTATCATACATCACCTCCTCTCATCCCTTTCTCGGGGTGAGCTATTTGGAAGAGTTGCAATTCACTACTCTTTCAAGATAAGAAGTGGTTCATTTCCGAGATAGTAAACCATGCCCTCTCCTATCATAAGACGTGGTCTGACTCAATAGAGTCACATTCAAGCACTACTCAACATCGTTCTAGCTTTTTACCTACAGATTATGCCTACGTTTGTAAGACCGATGCCTCATGAGTTTCAAATGGGACCCTAACGGGTATTGGATGGCTTCTATACGATCATAGTGAAATGCACATTTTATCAGGAAAATGATCCATTCTCAGAGTTGAATCAAATTTGCTAGCCGAAGCTAAAGCTCTACAACATTCAGTACACACAGTAACAAATCTCAACTATCGGAATGTATGCTTTTGTACGAACTCACTTATCCTTCTAGAGGCACTACAAATGACATCTAAAATGCAGCATGCTAGATACACTATTTCCTCGATTTCTGTTGATATACTTAATCGGGTCGGTCAAATAACTCTTTTTACAAAAATCAAACGACAAGACAATATTGAAGCAGATACATTAGCCAAGCAAAATCGCCTGTCTTCGTCCCCTTTTGTATTAATTTGGCATGTTTGAATTTTATACAATAAACAAAAAGAACAATTTTCGTCAATATTTAAAATTAATTATTAATTTGATTATCTAAATGTATAAACTTATTTTAGATATAGAAAGCATAAGAAAATAATATATGAAATAAAAGTGGTACAAAATGATATTGTTAATGGACACATTTTTCAAATGGTGTACATAATGCTAGACACTTAAAATATGTGCACTGTAGCATGTATGATATAAACAATAATGATGTCAATATACACATTTTCAAATGAAGTAGATGATCCATCAAAGTGCTAATCCGCTTCATGAGCGGATGAGTGATCACCATTTTATGGTGGAGATAGAGGTAACGAAGAAGATGGCAGAGAAGAATGTGATGAGGAAGATGGTGGAGATTGAGTGTGATCGACCTAGGAAAGGGTACTAGCTGGGATCAAATTATGCTGAGGAGATTTCAACACCAACATTGAGATTGAGTGTGATGCCTTTGTTATAAAGATCAGTGCTTTGCTATAGCCCTTTTTACTGACAAACTTGGAAGATCCATATGACGCCCCGACCTGGCTTCTCCGAAGCCTCGGTCGAAGAGCCAAGGTTTAAGTCACCTGCTCAAACCGAACTTGATGATTTACGTCTAATTACGCAGCAAAATTCATAATTAGTATTTAACCACACCTTTGCCTCATTTTACAGATATGGATTGAAATTTTTTAGTTCATTATCTGTCAAATACCCTATCTTTACGGTACTTAGCCATAAAACCAACCATCCCCACTGGTTAAATAACAAAAAGTTAGGTCTTCAAGCATGTTTCAGACTCACACCTCTTCGGGCCCGTATTCGACTCGCACTTCTTTAACCCCGTATTCAAATAGAACCTCTTCGATTTTGTATTCGACTCGCACCTCTTCAAAATGCTTCTGCACCTTTTGGGATCTGTCCTCGGTTCACACCATTTCGGACCCGTCCTTGGTTCGCATCCTTTCAGACACGTCCTTGGTGCGCCTTGGATCGCACCCTTTCAAACCCGCTTTTGTCTCTCTTCCTTTGGACGTTTTTTGAAGTGATTTTTATGTGTTTAAGAAAGTGTTTCTCTTCTCCCACGTCAAGCCTTTATATAGGGGATGAATGAGTGTCTTTTGGTGAAAAAGAAGCAACTCTTCGTTGCACCTTTTCAATTGGTGTCCATTCGGCCAACGGTTGCAACTATTTGCTTGGTGACCTTTCACCTATAAGCTACTCCACTCCTTAGTTCACTATCTTTGAGTGTTAGCAGACCAGTCCACCCAGTTAGGTTAGTACTCATTCAGCTCATTGAGCTTGGTTTAGCTGCCTTTTTACTCACCTAGCTGAGCTAGCTAATCTTTCCAGGTAGTTTAGTGATATTACTCGGTTTTAAAGCTTTATAGTAAGCATTTATGCTTTCTATTTAACGTTATCCGAGCTTTTCTCTGCAAAATTGGTGTTTTTACAGGTTTTTAGGTGTTCAAGACATTTTGGGTGCAAATTAGCATATTCAAGTGCAGAATCCGGCAGAAGGGTCAGAAGTTTAGCAATGTTTGGAGATGTTCCCACCGATGGATTTAGCTGNAGCTGAAATTTTGACACAAGATAGCCACTTGAGTTAGCTTTCATTTCCAAGTGGTTTGAAGTCGATCCATCGGTGCAATCAACAGTGATGGCTATTTTACTGAAGACTGGTCAAGCTGACTCGCAGAAGAACATCGCGCAGAAG
>OVBE01001259.1:0-38318 GCA_900406425.1 Iberis pinnata | reverse complement strand
TTCTCCTTCGTCACGTCGGCGTCCAGCTGGGCCTTGGGTCGAAATGGGCTTTCAGGGAAGGTGCTAAACTTGGTATCAACAGTACTCTATTAAGAATGTAAGTTGTAGTCTTTAGTGCCTCTCCATAGAGTGATTCAGGTAAGGTAGAATGACTAATCATACTCCTTAACATGTCCTTAAGAGTGTGGTTCCTTCTCTCAGATGCACCATTCATGCTAGGAGACCCAGGCATTGTGTATTGAGGTACAATACCACACTCCTCTAGGTATCTGGCAAATGGTCTTGGATGTTGTTCTCCTGAATCGTCATATCGACTGTAGTATTCACCACCATGATCAGATCTGACAGAATTTATTCTTTGGTCGAGTTGATTCTCGACCTCAACCTTAAACTTTATGAACACATCCAAGGACTCTGATTTTTCATGAATAAGAAACAGGTATGCATATCGAGAGTAATCTTCAATGAATGATATAAAGTATTATTAGCCGTCCCAGGATGGAGTAGAAAAAAGTCCACAAATATCCGTATGAATCAACTCAAGGAGTTCCGTAGCTCTATATGCACCTAGCTTCTTATTTATGGTATGTTTTCCTTTAATGCAATCTACACAGATAACAAAATTTGTGAAGTCAACTGAACTCAATATACCTTCTGACACAAGTCACTCAACTCTATTTCTAGAGGTGTGACCTAGGCGCTTGTGCCATAAAGTTCCTGAATTTGCATTTTCACATTTTCGTTTAGTACCTCTTGATTTGACACTTAAATTTTTAGCTTTATAATTTATAGTGTCAAACAAATAAAGATTGTGATTATCCAAAATTTTGTCGGTCCTAACAAAGTTTGAATCAAAAGACAAAGTAGCAACTCCGTTCTTAGTTAGACAGGAACAACCTAATCTTTCTAAATAAGGATTGGAGACTAGATTCCGTCAAAAAGACGGAATAACAAAAGTGTCTTTCAAATTCAAAAAACGACCGGAACTAAAACACAGTCGAAAATGTGTGATTGCCACCATATCTACTATAAAAACATTAGCCACATAAATGCATATTTCAGCATCAATTGGTTTTCGGTAGCTTAGGTAATCATGTAGTGAAACACTGACGTTAGTAGTAGCACCTGAGTCTAACCACCAAGTGTTTCTAGGTACGTCAATTCAATTTACTTCAGAATTACCATGCCAAGCGTGATACTTATGGCAGTCCTTCTTTAGGTGTTCAGCCTTCATGCAAAAAAAAACAAAAATGTGTCCTCACCCTTAACTTGTTTCTTTTGGCTTGCACCTATTGCAGCTTCATTCTTAGTGGGTTCAAATTTTCTTCTTTTGCCCAAACTTTTAGAGGTGTTAACCATATGAGTACTTTTGGTCCTATCTTGTTTCATTCTCTCTTCCTCTTGCATACAATACACAATGAGCTCATTAAGAGACAATTGGTCCTTCAGTGTGTTATAGTTAGATTTTAACTTATTAAATAGAGGAGGAAGAGAGTTCAAGATAAAGAATATGAGCAATTCAGCGGGAAGCTCAATCTTAAGTGTCTTGAGTTTTGAAACAATGTTAGACATTTCGAAAATGTACTCCCTTATCGTTCCTTTTCTGTAATACCTTATCGCACTAAAGCGATGCAGAAGCATGCTTATTTCCGCTTTATCGCTTCTTGCGAAGCCTATATCCATTTCGGCAAAGAACTGTTTGAGATCTTAGATCTCCTTACCACCTCTAAAGGTTTCCGGAATGGTGTCCTTATGATCATTAGATCAATGCGATTTTAATATTCTCACTTCTCATAATTAACTTTATACTCAGCAGTGCTTACATCCAAATTAGAAGCAAGGTTTTCCATCCTTAGCACAAGGTCAAGATCCATACACCCAGAGCGATCTGGACGTTACTTTTTCATTCGCTAAAGTTAGAACTCGTAAGAGTTGGAATTGATCCTAAGTTGGGAGATAAAGAAACAATGTTTCCTAAAGAGAGAACATTTCCTAATTAATGCTCATTAACCGAAGTAATCAATAATAAATATCAAAAATTGTACAACCCATCCAAGATACAAAGTGTAACGTTCTTTGGACAGTAATATTAACTACTAGCGGTACTCTTTTTGTAACGATCAAACACTGACAATAATTCAGGATAAATGATAAACCTTTCTTTGGACCGATTTATCATTCACATGTTTTAATCCAAATAATCATGTGTTCACCATCACAGGTATATACGCAATTCGGCCAAATATTAATCTACCTTTGGGTCGATATAATATCCGCATGTATATACATATATACAACATTTAATATTTTCCATGAAATAAATATATCCAAGAAAGGTCAATTTGGCAACATCTTGAATTTATTAATCCACTTCATGTAAAATCAAATTTAATTATTGATTTAAACTTTAGTTTTATTCTTATTCAGACAATTAACTTTAGGTCTAGAAGCACTTTATCAAGAATCTAAAATTACTTAATGGTTAGATTAAGTAATTGACTAGTCATTTAATCAAAAGCTCAACATTTTCTTAAGTTATGCTAGATTATTTAATTAGCCCAATAACTTTATTAGTTTCTTTAATTGAGCCTTTCCTGAATTTAATTACACGAGCCCATACTTTATAAAATTAAAAGCTCATTTTGAAACTTACGCTTCCCTTATTCCTTTTTTATTACTTGGGTTTTCTGGAAAAAAAACTTTCAGTCTGATTAAATAGACAAATCAAACTGTGAGCTATTTAAATGCAGGTCAAACCGTGAGCTGAGGTCAATCCGCAATACAGCCCATGCCGTTAACTCATGCACGGTGAGTTAACGGCATGGGTTGTATTTCGGATTTACCTCAGCTCACGATTTGACCTGCACGTAATCAGACTGGAGGTTTGATTTTTCTATTTAATCAGACTGAAAGTTTTTTTTGCAGAAAATCCTTATTACTTTGTTGGGCTGAAATTTTTAAAATCCACTAATTATAACTAATTACAAATGGCAAAATTAATATTTTCCTCTTTATAAAGTATAACTTTACTTTTTCACCGAAAGAAGGAACGTGTATTAACATGTGTCTCTCAAATAACGAGACACACAATTACTTCGTCACATAAGACAATCTCCAACAATGGTTCTAAAAAATATTTTAACAATATAAAATTAATAAACTTTTAAAAAGAAAGAGAGACATTAAAAATGGTTCTAAATTTTTTTAAACTAGAACCACTTCTAGATGAGTATCTTACATGTGTAATATTCTCATTGGTTCAAATAATTTTTTTATTAAAACAATAATTAAAAAGAAAAATAAAAATAAAAATAATTATTATTTTATTGTAAGGTACTTTTGTAAGAATTTTAAACCATTGGAAATGGTCTAACGTTCGCAATTGTCTTTAGTCCATATACATGTGTCACTACCAAATAAAGAGAAAATACAAAAGTCTCTCTTCTCAAGTTAACGTGTCATAAATAACACGTGTTAACATATTAACATGAGAGAAAGTTTAATCATGCAACTTTTGCATCAAACTTACTTTAATTTTACTTTAGATTTTCGTTAAGTTCCTTTATGAACTTTACGAACATCGTCACATATTCATCAATGATACACTTTAGAGAAAATGAAAATGGTCGCATATTATCAACCATAATCAACCAGAAACTGAAAATGTGGCTTTGATATCATTTGTTGGAATTAGTAATTCCATAATTCTTAACTAATTTAGTTTTTGGTGATTTAAAACTTAAGCGGAAGCGTACCTGAAGAATCCATAACTCCATGATCGATAGGTTTGATCTTCCAAAGTAAATCTTATTTTGAACTTAAGTTCTCTCGTGATGGGGATCCATAGAGAATTTTGAATTTTCGGCTAGGATTGCTTTGGGGACCATAACCTCATATATATAGAGAATAATTTCTAATTTGTCCCCTCATCAAATTAGAAATTTCCAAAGGGTATCCACACATTAATATTTCATAAATAAATGCCCATAGCTTTCCTTAATCACAATAGTGACCACTTTCTTAATAAAGCTAATTAATTAATGGCCCTAACACATTTGATTATACATGTGACCCCACTTAATAGATCTATCAGCACCCTCTTAACCTTGACGAGTCGGGAACTACAATGCATGCACAAGTCTTAACCCCACGAAGACACCATCCTATCAGAGGGTGGGTTTTATGCACTGCCAACAGATGCGGGAAACCAATTTGATACATTCAATAATGTGAATGAATTCAATGATCCCAACTCTTACTACGAACCAAAACCAAATGTTAACCTAGACAAGCTGAACTAGGGACTAACAAAACGAGCCTCCATTTAGGTAATGAAATCTTCCATTTCCTAAGCATTAGGAAAATGAAATCTAAGGTTCACTCAGCGACCAACTTGGCTCGAGAAATTGAAAAACTGATCAAAGGGACTTAATGAACCTCGTTTTCCCAGCACATCTCCGACACATATGTGAGGAATCCATGGAAATATCAAGATCCTAGTCTACGAAAGGAAAACTGACAAAAATAATTTTTACGTCATATGGTTAAAATCATGGTAAGACTTACACGTTTCAAATATTTCCCATTAATGGTGATTGCATGTAATACTTGAGGTATCAAATTCCACAAGAAGAGACTAATATCCCAATAGATCCTATAAAAGCAATTATCTAATCTAAATCAGTTACAAATCTTTGGGTTGTTGTATTCTAATCTAAATGAAAAGTGATAAATAAAATAAAAGAGAATATGAAGAGGTTTAAGAAGCTAAAAACAGCACGTTTTCTTATTACCATTAATATTAACATGATTGGTATTCCCAAGAATGATTCTTTCGAGTCCTATTCAAGCATTACACATCTCTTAGATATGAAAAACCGAAAAATCTACAATGAAAACAAAAAACTAATCATCAATCATGAAATGCTAAGTTAATCCAAAACATAATTTCTAAATATACTCACACGTGTTCGAATAAGAAACACATGATAAATTGATGTAGATAAACATGTTTAAATGCATAAACTCAAGTATTCAAAAAAAAAAGAGAGAGATTTGGACAAGAATCTTAAATTCTCTCATGAAAAGAAAATATAAACACTCAAAAAGTGTATGTAAAAGAAAATGATTGAGATTTGATATGATGTATGTAATACGATTAGGTTTTACGTATTTATAGTAGTAAACCTAAGAAGGTGACACTCGACAGCTTGGAATCGCCGGTACAAACCACCGATAGCTCCTTGAAAAAAACATCATTGAAACCAGCAGTTTAGAACATCCTTGAGATTGACAGCATAGACCGCCATTGTAATTCTCTGATAGGTCTTGGAAAAACTCATTCTTCAAACTGGCGGTTTCAACCGTTGGTGTATGATGTCATTACATTTTACATGTTTTGGAAAGTCATCTATCATTGTTTTAGGTTCCTTTGAATGTCAATATGTTGCATTCATAGGTCTTTTTAAGTAAGTTCACATTTTTAGGTAGTTGTGCATTAACATTTGCATACATGTGCATTTTGAAGATATTTCAGGTGTTTAGGGAATTTTCGGAACATGACGGACAAGTTGAAGAAGGAGAAGTAAAAGCACGTGGCCAAGTCTTCATCAAGCTCGACATCAAACTCAACCAACACCCAAACCAACTCGAGCAGACCCTCCTCCCAACTTGACGTCAGCTCAAGTTCAACCCGAGCTCAACCCGACCCCAACTTGACCAAGGTATCTCAAGCCAAGGTTGAGCCCAGCAGATGCCGAAGCCAACTTGTCCAGCCGCTTCAACAACACGAGGCCGAATCTTCACCAAGCCAGCTTGATCATGTACCAAGCCCAACTCGACCAACCTCATCAAGGCTGAGTCTACACCAAGCCAGCTCGATCATGTAACAAGCCCAACTCGACCAATCTCATCAAGGCCAAGTCTTCACCAAGCCAGCTCGATCATGTTTGAGTCCAACTCGACCAACCTCATCAAGCCGATTCTTCATCCGGTCGAGGCCAACACCAAGTCCCGGCTCGATCTCTCATCAAGCCTAACACCAAGTCCCGGATCGATCTCAAATCGATCCCAACACCAAGTCTCGCCTCGACCTCACGTCGATCCCAACACGACCCCGCCTCGATCTCACACCGAGCCTAGCCCGAGCCAAGATGATTTGATCAAAGATTAAGTAGAACTACTATCAGATTTTTAATTGTTTGTCTTTTAGTGGTTTAGGGTTTTCCTAAACCACTATAAAAACACTAAACACACCTCCATTTAAACTTATGCTTTATTTTATATTCTCCTTTTAGGTTTTTCTCTTTGTTTTTATCTTTGAATGTTCTTGTAGAATCAAACCAATATCTTTCATTAAATCAAGTTTCTGTTTATGATTTCTTCTGATTTATGTTTATTTTAGATTAAAGGTCATAAATATCTCGTGCATGTTGATCTTTCACTTCATTTTCTGATTTTGATCACCGTCTTCTGGTTTATGCTCATTGTTTTCTGGGTTTTTGTTCTTGCTACTCTTGATCATCATCTTTTGAGTTTTTGATTCCTCTTGTTCTTTCTGTTCTTCAAAGTTTGACTTTTGATCTTGATAATAAGTTTAGTAGTTCTGTTTTCAGGGTTTTCTGATTTCATGATCATCATGACTAGTGAGTAGTTCCCAGGTTTCTGAGGATGGGGTAGATTGGTGTTGATTCCTTGAATCTCCTAGATGTTTAAGCTTGATCATTCTTAGATCCCGTATGTTTCATTGTTTTCATTGCTTATTTCTTTCTGATCAATTGAAATATGATCTTAGACATTTCCAGACCCAAAAGGTGTCTGATAAAATATCTGAACAAAGTGATTTCAGAGATTTACATTCCTAACCCAAGAGATTGGTTGTTTATGGTGTTGCGACCTATTGGTGCTGGTGATGCACCAAACATACACACTCAACACCATGGGATTGCTCCACCAGCTGTGAACAACAACAATTTTGAAATCAAACACAGTTTGATCGCGATGGTTCACGCGAACAAGTTTCACGGCCTGCCTATAGAGGACCCCCTGGATCATCTTGACGAGTTTACGGGTTGCCTATGGAGGACCCCAGGATCATCTTGACGAGTTTGACAGACTTTCTAGTCTTACCAAGATAAATGGGGTGAGTGAGTACGCTTTCAAACTCCGCCTTTTCCCTTTCTCTTTGGGTGACAAGGCACACCGCTGGGAGAAGGCTCTACCTCAAAATTCCATTACCGCCTGGAATGACTGCAAGAAGGCTTTTCTTGCCAAATTATTCTCTACCTCCCGAACAGCAAGGTTTGTGAAATGATATCTCTAGTTTTGCGCAAAGGAATGCCAAAATATTCTGCGAAGCATGTGAGAGGTTCAAGTGTTATACCCTGCAGTGACCCCATCATGGTTTCAACAAAGAGTCACTTCTTAGTACCATCCTCTAGTTGGTTCATACAACAATCCTCAAGCATTCTATGCTAACAGAAATCCCATCCAGCCCGCTCAACCTCAGCGAAGGGAATACCAATTCCCTATTCAGCTTGTTCAGATTATCCGTAACAACCAATTCAGTGGTTTACCAAATGAGCACCCAATGGATCACATTGAGACTTTTGAGGACATATGCAGCACTATTAAACTCAATGGAGTAACCGGAAATTTCATGCACTGCAGTTTGTTTCATCACTCTTTAGCCAAAAGATCCATTGTAACTTGGGAAGATTGCAAAGCCAAGTTCATAAATCAGTTCTTTACTACCACCAAGACTAACACCCTGAGGAACAAGATCTATGCTTTTGCAGAAACTCCTGTGGAATCCTTCTATGAATCTTGGGAGCGATTCAAAGAACTGCTTCGTGATTGTCCACACCATGGTTTCTCAGATGTAAGTCTCCTCAACACCTTCTATTGAGGAATTGAACAAAAATACCAGCTGTCCTTTGATACAACAAGCGATGGAGACTTAATCAGAAACATGTTCCCGTTGCTTATTGTATGATAGAGAATCTAGCAGCCAACAATAGCTAAATGGCTGCTAACTCAGAACTCTCAGATCTGAAAGGGGAATTCTCGGAAATGATAGGGTTATTGACTCAACTACTTAAGAGTCAAAATCAGAAACAGGTCAGTGTTGTAGACGAAATCTACTTGTGTTTCATTCCAAGAGCAAGAAACGGTTGTGGGTGACGAAGAAGTAAGCTACATTAAGCCAGGGTCAAAGAGTGTTTAAACAGGGATATAACCCATCTTGCAACAAAAATTACCCCAATCTTTCTTGGAGAAGCACCAATGTAGAGAATCCTCAAGACCAAAACTATCCAACTCAAAAGAAATCGTTTGTGCAAAACTCTGGTACTCAATTTGGTCAAAACTCAGGGAGAAATGGTTTCCAAGGAAATTAGAATAGGAACTTCGTGCAGAACTCTGATTCAGGCGGTTTTCAATAAACCTCTCAGCCTGTATTTTAACAACTTCCTCAAACTCAAGCTCCGCAAGGGAATTCAGTTGAAATGATGTTTAAGCAACTTCTGGAAGGACAGCAACAGTTCCAAAGAGTTATACAAGGAGATGTGAAGGAGCTGAATCAGAAATTTGAAGCATTGTCTACACATGTGAAGCTTCTAGACACTCAAGTTGCCCAAACTGCTGAAGCGATAAAGAGACCTATTGGGTTTCTTCCCGGGAAATCTGATTCTAATCCAAAGAATCAAGAGTTCGTGAATTCTATAGAGCTGAGAAGTGGTAGAACTCTACCAATTAAGGATGGAAAAGATCATTTAGAAGAAGGATTGGTTGAAGATTTGGTTGAATTTGCAGATGATTCATATTTTAAGAAGTTCGAAAAAGTTGCAGAAGAAAATGCACGACCAGGCACCTCTTGCCCGATTGGGCATTTGGTTTCTAACGGACAAGATTGATCGGGAAAGGATAGCCTGATCGTGAAACTCAATACAAAAACTCCAAGGATTGGTGATCGATCGGGCACACCTAGTGCCCAATTAGGCAATTTCGTCGGGGAAAATAGAAAAGAAAATGCCCGATCGGGCACACCTTTCTCGGTCGAGCATACGGACCCTATTCCCGAAATTGCCATTATCTCTCCTAGAGTCTACAAACCTAAGGTTCCTTATCCAGTAAACCCCAAAACCTCAAGGAAAGACATAGAAGATGCAAAATGCAAGGATATGATCAAGGAATTGAGTGTGAGACTTCCATTCTCGGATGCTTGTCAAATGATTCATTCTTTGAAGAAATATGTGAAGAGCATGGTTACAAGAAAACTTACATTGTAAGAAGGTGCAATGATTATTACAGAGGAGTGCAACTCAATTTTGCAAAATCAAATGCCTAAGAAGCTTGGAGATCCAAGTAGTTTCGCTCTATTAGTTGAGATTGGAGACATCACCTTCGCTAGATCTCTCTGCGATCTGGGATCTAGTGTGAATCTTATGCCTTTCTCTGTGGCTAAGAGATTGGGAATGACTGACATCAAGGATACAAGGACTTCATTGGTTCTTGTTGATTGTTCGGTGAAGTACCCTGTTGGAGTTCTAGAGAACTTACCGGTTAAGATTGAAACCGCATATGTACCAACCGATTTCGTGATTCTTGAGCTTAGAGAAGAACCTAAATATCCTTTGATATTGGGAAGACCTTTCTTGGCTACAGCTGGAGAAATCATAGATGCTAAGTCTTTTTGGGTCGATACCGTTGCTGAAGCTGTAGAGGGAGTAGCTGATGATTGCTTATTTGATGATCCTTTGGCGATTGCTTTGACTAATGCTATTGATGCTCATTTATCTTTTAGTGATGATGTTACATATCTTACCAGGATGCTTGATGCTAGTAGGCGATTTGAGGAGATGACCGATTGTGTGGCATTAGTGGAGGCAGCTGCCAAGCCTTCACCTAAATTGTACCCTGCACCACTTAAAACCCTCCCAGAAGGACTCAGGTACGCGTTTCTAGATCCTAATTCCACATACCCTATGATTGTGAATGCTGAATTAAACAATGTAGAGACTGCCTTACTTTTATGTCAGTTAAGAAAGTATCATAGGCCCTCAGTTATACTTTATATGATATCACAGGGATTTCACCAGATTAATGCATGCAAATGATCCATTTAAAAGATGAGTCTAAGACTTCTATAGAACATCAAAAACGTTTAAATCCTAACCTGAAAGATGTTGTGAAGAAAGAGATAATGAAACTTCTAGATGCAAGAATCATTTACCCTATTTCAGATAGTACTTGGGTTAGTCATGTGTATGTTGTTCCTAAGAAGGGGGGTATTACAGTAGTTAAGAATGATAAGGATGAATTGATCCCAACTAGAACTATTTCAGGTCATAGAATGTGCATCGACTATAGGAAATTGAATGCTGCTACTCGTAAAGATCATTTTCCTTTACCTTTTATTGACCAAATGCTTGAGAAATTGGCTAATCACCCTTACTACTGTTTCTTAGATGGTTATTCAGGTTTCTTTCAAATTCCTATTCATCTCGGTGACCAAGAGAAGACGGCATTCACATGTCCATTTAGTATCTATGCATATCGTAGAATGCCCTTTGGATTGTGCAAAACCCCAACAACTTTTCAAAGATGCATGATATCTATTTTCACTGATCTAATTGAAGATATCATGGAAGTATTCATGGATGATTTCTCAATCTATGGATCTTCCTTTGATGTATGTCTTGCTAATTTATGCAGGGTCCTTCAGAGATGTGAGGAGAAAAACTTGGTGCTTAATTGGGAGAAGTGTCATTCATGGTGACCAATGGAATTGTGTTAGGACATATGATCTCTGAGAAAGGTATAGAGGTTGATAGATCTAAGATTGAGGTTATGACTAACTTGCTGGCACCCAAGTCTGTAAAAGACATTCGTAGGTTTTTAGGACATGCAAGTTTCTACAAGAGGTTTATTCAGTACTTCTCAAAGATTGATAGGCCTCCCACCAAGCTGTTGTGCAAGGAAGTCAAGTTTGAATGGGATGATGAATGCCAAATTTCTTTGCTCGCGATCAAGGGAGCTATTGTTAGTGCTCCAATAGTCCAACCACCACACTGGGATTTTCCTTTTGAGGTAATGTGTGATGCCAGTGATTATGCAGTAGGTGCAGTTTTAGTCTAGCGAAAAGACAAGAGATTTCATGTTATCTGTTATGCCTCAAGAACGCTAGATGGAGCTCAATGCAAAGATGCAACCACTAAGAGGGAACTACTAGCAATATCATTTGCATTTGAGAAGTTCAAATTCTATCTAGTAGGATCCAAAGTAGTAGTCCATACCGATCATGCAACTTTGAGGTATCTCTTGAACAATAAGGATGCTAAACCTAGATTATTGCATTGGATTTTGCTTTTACAGAAATTTGACTTGGAAATCAAAGACAAACGAGGTATAGAGAATGGAGTTGCAGATAATTTATCCAGATTGAGAGTGGGAGATGAGGTTCCAATTGATGATAGCTTACTTGAGGAGCATATCTATGCTATTAGCACTAGAGTAGATGAGAACCTTTCTACCCCTAAACTCTCTAAATCTGTAGTAATTACTCCTTGGTTTCGTGACTTTGCTAATTATCTTGCTGCTGATATTGAACCACATGACTTTACAGGTTACCGAAAGAAGAAGTTCATAAGGGATGTCAGACATTAGTACTGGGATGAACCTTATCTTTATAAGTTGTGTTCAGATGGGATGTTCCGGAGATGTCTGCCTGAGGAGGAGATTCATAATGTCTTATACCATTGCCATGGTTCTGACTATGCTAGTCACTTTGCTACATTCAAGACTGTTTCTAGAGTGATTCAAGCCAGTTTTTGGTGGCCTATAATGTTTCAAGGATGCTCACACTTTCACCTCTTGTTGTGATTCATGCCAAAGACAGGAAAACATCTCAAAACGCAATGAGATGCCTCAAAACTTCATCTTAGAAGTAGAGGTTTTTGATGTGTGGGGAATTGACTTCATGGGTCCTTTCCTTATGTCTCATAAGAATCTCTATATCCTTGTTGTTGTTGATTATATTTCTAAGTGGGTTGAAGCAATTGCTAGCCCTACTAATGATTCTAAGGTTGTGCTAAAGATGTTTAAATCTATAATTTTTCCCAGGTTTGGAGTACCTAGAATAGTCATCGGTGATGGAGGCTCTCATTTCATCAATAGGATCTTTGATGGTTTACTCAAGAAGCATGGAGTCAAACACAAAGTGGCTACACCATATCATCCTCAGACTAATGGTCAGGTAGAAGTTTCTAACCGGGAGATCAAAGCCATCTTGCAGAAAACAGTGAATGGATCCCGAAAGGATTGGTCTTTGAAACTAGATGATTCTCTTTGGGCTTACAGAACATCATTCAAGACTCCTTTAGGCACTACTCCTTTCAATCTGGTTTATGAATAAACTTCTCATCTACCTATAGAACTGGAGCATAAAGTTGTAAGGGCTATAAAGTTGTTGAACTTTGACATGAAGATCGCAGCAGAGAAACGTCTAATTCAACTCCACGAGTTAGAAGAAGTTTGACACATGGCTTATGAAAACTCCAGGATCTACAAAAAAGGACTAAAGCTGCTCATGACAAACATATCATCCCAAGAGATTTTCAACCAGGTGATCAAGTGTTGCTCTATAACTCTCGCCTGAAGCTGTTCCCTGGTAAGTTAAAATCTTGGTGGTTTAGACCGTTTACGGTCAAGGAAGTGAGACCATATGGTGCGATTGTTCTATTTGATCGCCTAGGTGGTGAGTTCGTTGTAAACGGTCAAAGGCTGAAGCCTTATCTAGCTACTTCAGAGCTTACAGAGGTAACCGACATACCTCTTGCTGATCCTACCTCCAATTAGAGGTAATTACCGTCAAGCTATTGACGTTAAACAAGCGTTGAATGGGAGGAAACCCACTATTTAGGTGTTTTAGTTTAGTTACTTATTAGATTGAGTCAGTCCCATTATTAGTTACTAACTTCTAACTTCTAGCTTTGAGATGAGATTCAAGAATTGCACGCGACCTTAACGTTTTGAAATGAAGAGTTTTGCCCCGACCAAACTTCCCGATCGGGCACACTAGTGCACGATCGGGCATTTCTCTCTGGAAAATTCACACTTTTGAGATTGATCGGGCAACATAAAGATCGATCGGGCATTTTTGATAGATCTGGTCCGACAAAACAAATTGAACGGGTAACACATGTGCCTGATCGGGAAAAATTTCCTGGTATTTTTTGCACTAAGTGACCGATTGGGTACACTAGTGCACGATCGGGTACTCCTTCATATAACCAGGTACTCACTTAATTTAAACTGGATTTTTGGGATTTAACCGGATTTGCTTCGAAATGACCCGATTTTTGGTCCTCTTATTCCCCTTTTCGCGAAAATCATCCCCCTTTTACCATTATTTCACAACCAAAAACTTCAAACTCTCTCAAATCACCCAACCTCCAAATCGTTCAAATCTTATCTTTTTGACGTTTTTGGGCTCTAATCCACTCGATTTATCGTGCTTAATCTGTTTCTAACTTCGTTTCATTGATTCATCAAGGTATTGTCAAGATTTCTCTTCTTTTCATTCCAAAAGTTAGGGTTTGATTTGGGTTCTTTAAAATTTTCGATTTTAGGATTGGAATTGATACCTAGGGCGCCTTACTACTCTCTTTAGTGCTTATTTGAATGATGCATGTGGATTTGTTGAGATTGGGGTTGAGATTTTTGATTTTTGATTTGGTTGTTTGAGGTTTGTGTTGAAATTTAGATTTGGATGATTGTTTGTGCTTCTTTGATGGCTAAGATTGATATGAGATTGGTTGTTGTTGCTAATTCATGTTGTGTCCGGGTCTTTGATTCTGAATTTCAATAAGTGTGAAATCGATTGCATGTGGCTTTTTGATGGTTCTCTTACTTGATTTCTTGTCAATTTTACTTAGCATTGCTTTAAATCATTGCTCACCATTGCCTTAGTCTCTTGATATATTGCTTAAGATTGATTTTTGATTCATATCTCGGTTGGGTTCTCTTTGAAGCATCTTGATTCTTGTTAGTTGTAACTAGTCATTGCTCGATCATTTTCTAATTGCTTCTTACTGTCTCGTCGCTCTTTATATTCTTGTTAACTCTTGTTAGCATTGCTCGATTATTGATAATCCATTTCCTGGTGTGTTATAAATTGCTCGGGATACTCATTTCTTCTTTTGATTTCTTTCATTTCAAGAAAATGGGACGCACACGTGACTCCGGATCCAACGAACCTCCATCCGCCAAGAAGACAAAGGCTACCGCCGCAGAGAAAAAAAAAGGTATCGCTTCGAGTATCAACCCGGCCATTGATCCCACTTTTATGAACCATCCTTGGCCAAGAGAAATGGCAACACCTTTCTGAAACAACACTCTAGATTTCAGGGTTCCCGAGCTATGAAAGCATAAGAGTTGGAAGAATTTGAAGATCACCGATAAGTGGGAAAAATTTGATAGCATGTTCTACAATATCCTACTCCAGACCAAGTTCGAGCCCTCTCGTTTTGCTGACCGGAATGTTTTGAATGCTCTTGGGGTTGGTCAAGACGTTGAATCAATGTTTGCAACAATGGGTTTTGGAGATTTTCCTTTCCGGACATACCCGTTATACACGGAGCTTTCCAAGAAAGTGCTAGCTTCTTTCCGCATTGTAAGTGGAAATGTCGAGGATCCTAAGAACCCTCATATGTCCAAGAACAAGGTCCAGATCTTTTTTTTTTGGGACGGCTTTACAAGTTCCCTATGGCCGACTTTGGGCCCAATTATCTTTTTGTTTGGGACCGCAATTATCTTTCCCGGACACCCAAGTTTCACTCTCCTCGTGATCTTTGAGGTATTATTGCACGCGGTCATTTTGCTTTGAAGAATGCGAAGATGACCTGGATCCGCAACCTATCTATCCGTCTAGTGGGTAAGATTCTCAGCGTTATTTTCTATGGCAAGGAAGAGGCCAGTTTCCTTAGGAACCAAGAGTTGGATTTTATACACTAGTAGTCGTTTCACCTTGGACGCTTATGAGACCAACCAAGACCGTCACACCCATGATGCCAACATTGGTTGATTGTTCACTCAGTTTTTGGATGAGAGGAAATTCGCAGCTTTGAGGAACCCGACGGGCACCGAGATGATAGGTAGTTTGATTATACCACTGTTACAAGCTGTTAGGATTCCGCTTCAGCTATTTCCTCAAGAGACGGGGACTAACTCAATTGATGAGAGGTATATTGCTAATACTAAGTGGTTTGTTAGGTTTCAGGACTATCTTTTCGACAATATGGAGGGTCAAATTTGCGAGATTCATTTTGCCGTAACCTGAGTTTACCAGCATCACCTCTTTTGCCAACGTTCAGTTCTTACCAGATGGTGAGCATCTCAACCAACCTCCAAATGCAGTTCATGAGGCTCCACAACTTTCTGGAAGATGCCGTCTCAACCAGAGACGACCTCGAGCCCCGAGCCTTGATGATGAGGTTCCTGATGAGGTTCCTGATGAGGTCCCTGAGTTTCCAGACATTGAGGAGATTCCTGAGTACATCCTTCCGCCGGTTCGGGACGATATGACTCAGGCTGAGCAGATTGCATGGCTTATGGACTCGCAGCAGCGGAACAACAAGTTGATGCGGGACAACAACAGCTTGATGCGGCAGATTCTGAGGATTGTTTCAGGATGTTTCAGCCCACCGGGACGTCATAGTGACGATGAGAGGGAGCATGATGAGGATGCTGAGCAGCACGATGTTGGTGATGGATCTGGTCACCGTTCTGATTGAGAGAGTGTCTGAACTTCATTTGTAGTATTTTTCCTATTACTTAGAACTCATGTTATTTTTTTCTATTTTCTTTGTTTTGATATTTTTATATTTTATCCTTTTCTCTGGTTTATTTTCACACTGGGACGGTGTAAAGTAAGTCTAGGGGAGGGAGTATGTACTAACGCCGATCTAACGTTTTATTTTGGGTGTTGTGTCAGAAATGATGAATTTTTCAAAATTTTCTTTTGAATTCGCTGAGTCTTATCGAGTCGAAGGAACCATGATCAAAATAAATGATGATAAATAACCAAGTGTGGGTATGGTTTCGATTTCTCTAGACTACTGACTTAGATGAATTGCTGAGATTAGGATTGGAACCCCATTACTGATTGCTTGTTTCTGAAAGTTCTGGTCTTTTGCGTTATTGATGATTTGATGATAGCTCTGCCCATGATAGGACTAAATATGGATTTGAATTATTCTTGCTTATGGTGTTGATATACTCTGAGATTAGGTACCTTGCTCTTAAGTATTCTGTAAAACCGATAAGTTCTTCCAGTATAGTCTGGGTCCTTTATCTCTCTCTCCCTTCATAAAATAAAAAATGGTCCAGAAAAAGGGTTGAAAGCGTGACTAAAAGAAGTTTGTAGTCAAACCCAGCGAATTTATGGCTGCTTTAAAAAAAGGAGAATGAAAAGAAAAGAAAGAAAAGCGCAGAAATGCGCAGAAATGCGAAAAAAGAATAAAAAATGAAAAGAAAAGCAGTGAGATAAGAAAAAGAAAAAAGAAGTGATAAAGGGGGAAAAGGGATCAGGACCGGAAGTCGGTTGATGCTCTGTTTGGTATGAGCATTTCGATAGAAGAGGTACTTGAGTAATTTGATTGATATACCATATGTGAGAATGCATGTATCTGAACTTAAATGAATCTAAAGAGCTAGTTGATATGATATTGTATTTGATTGATTTGGGATTTAGAGTAAGGAACATGTTATTAGTTTAGTGGTGGTAAACAGTTCATTTGAAGTAGTTGTTAAGATTGGTGTCTTTTGAAACTTGAAACTATGCTTATGGTTTTTGAGATTTTGTTAGTTTCTGTGTTTTTCATTTCAAGCCTCTTCTCCAAATTGAATCCTGCTTGACTTGAGGACAAGCAAAGATCTAAGTCTAAAGGAGTTGATATTACTCAATTTTAATGCATAATAGTGGGCATTTATGTCTGCTATTATGCATTATTCCGAGTGTTTTCCTTGCAAATTTGGTGTATTTTCAGGATTCTAGGTGTTCATGTCGTTTTGGAGCTTAAAAGAGTATTTCATAACATTTTAGAGAATTTTAGAACTTTCAGAAGAATGAACATGATGAAGAACATATTGCACGATTGGGCAACCCATGTGCCCGATCGGGCATATGTTCCTGGAAATTTTCGGAAGAACAGATCGAGCGAGCATTTAGAGATCGATTGGGCAAGTATTCAAAGTGCTCGATCGGGCAGAGGGGAGATTGATCGGGCATATGGCCCGAGAATAACCAGAATTTTCCAAAATTTGCACTAAAGTCCTCAACTTTATCCCAAACTTCCATATTTTATTATTTTATTTTTTAGAACTAAAAAAGCCTTTTGGCTTAGGTTTTATCTTTTTTACACTTTCATACTTTGCAAATTTGAGAGCTTTTACTCGGCGAAGAGATTCATGAACCTTGTATTTGGAGAAAAGATTTATGAACTCTTTTATTTATCTATATCTATTTTAATCATGTGTTCTTCTTTGATATTGTGTTGTTCATCCTTTACAATGTCTGAGTAGTTCATTATTTAGGTTTTAGGGTTTCCTAGAGAAACCAGGTTTGAATGTTATGATTAATCTTGTAGGATTGAATTTGTTAGGTTCTTAGTCTTAATTTGTTCTTAATGCTTGACTTAGCTTGATCACCTAGTTCATGATTATAATTGATAAATACAAAGAGATTTGATTTAGAAATCTGACCTAATTTAGATGAATAAGTGTTTTTACTTGCGAGAGTATTGTTTTAAATGTTTGTGAACAATTGAATCTGAACTTTAATGCATGATTGAATTATTTAAAAAACGGCGAGAGTTTGTTTCTGATAATTCGTGCATAGGGTTTAATACTCCAAGAGGAGATTATTCTTTATTCGTTTTTCATGTTGAGAACTATTTTCAATCATAATCCTGCATGTTAACTTAACTTTAAACCTGAATACCTACGGATTTCCCTAATGCCTAGCATTTTATATTATCTTTTCAAACCACTTTTACTTCTTGTTTTGATTTGCTACAAACAACCACTTTATTATTCTGCTTTAGTTTGATTTGAATCTAAAACTGAATCGTGTACTTTCTGGTCTTTGTGGATTCGACCCTACCTTTACTACATTGAAATGTTCTGTGCAGAATTAGTTTAAGATTAAATTCTTAACCTATCAATTAGTAGAGTATAAAAGAGAGTATTATGGTCAATGCTCATGTTTACTTAGAAATACATTTAGGTGAGCGTTTAATATATGCTTATTCTCCTAAATGCTTTTCATCTCTATACTTTTACAAAAAAAATTTCTAAAGCATTAAACTTTAAAATATTATACAGTTAATAATATTAATTTATCCGTTAGATAACCTCATAAATGTATTCTATGCTTTTAGAAAGAGTTTTTTACTGGATCTTGTTCTGGACGAAGTCAACCTCCAATAATATTTATGTTAATGAATTAAAATTGTAAGCCGCAGAGTGAAGACCAATGTCAAACAAAAACAAAATATAAGAGAATTCACCCTTGGCAAGATTTAGTTTTTGGACACAATATTAAGTTATTTTATTTCTCTTTTTCTTATCTTAAGATACATTCTCTAACATATCTCTTTCAACAGAAAAAAAAAGAATATTACTAAAAATAATAAAAGAGGAAAACGATACAAGCTCATAGTTAGGCATATTCATTACCGATAAAGAGAGATCATTATTGGGTAAAAGTAATTAAACTGATATCTACGAAGTAGAAAAATGTATATACGTGGAATTAAATTCCAAGAAGAAAATAAACTTTTACTCAATTGACCAAAATCATTTTTTCATGATGTACATAGTGGTGCCACCATCAACAATTTACACAAGCAATTAAAAATCTAATGCCCCAATTTATAATAATGTATATATCAATCAACATTATAGTCGCATGGCCAAATAAACATCAAGCCAAATAATAATTCTAAACATATTTTTTATTTTTTATTATAAAATTGTTCACCAAACTCACAAAATTGAAATTCTTTATCATTTATCATTCGACTGATAATATAGTCGTGTTACAAATTTCTCACGTAACATAGTAGAATGACAATACAATTTTATCAGTTCTAGTTTCTAAAAAAACTTTTTGTAAATATGCTACCAAAGCTAGAATAGTTAATAGTATGTGATAAACATTCCGTGAATATGGATAGCAATACGCATTAAAAAAAAATCTAACACTTAGGCTTTTAACTTTTTTTTGAGAACTTCACATATAATTTTAGGTTCAAAAGATCATAAATGATTTAGTAGAGTGGAAAATAAATAATAAAATTCAACAACAAAAATGTCATCTAAATTGATCAATTAACAACAAAGATGACAAGAAAGAAAAACGCTACACTCATTTCATTTTTACCTTAATTTTTTCTATGATTTAAATGTTTCTATTTTATGAAATTTTTAATTGGTTACTCTATTACTGGACTCCCACATTTATCATGAACTTCATATATTTCTTACCCAATTTCATATATTGTACATTGTTAAAAAACCAGAAGTATATAAGAGTTTCTTGTATTGATTATGAACATCATCATTACACTTTATAGACAGTAAAGATAATCAAATCTAAACTACTCATGATCTATGGAAAAAATGAAACAAGACGATATTATCTGTATAACAATATGAAGAATAATATCTCCCAACACCCTCCCTCAAGGCGGAGCGTAAAGATCAAGAATTTCCAACTTGACAAGAAATGATCGAACTCTTGCCTTCCCAACGCTTTAGTCATAATATATGCAAGTTGTAGCTTTGTAGAAACATGCTTAGTTAATATCGTGCCATCTTGAACCGTTTCGCGAATAAAATGACAGCCCGTCTCAACATGTTTCGTTCTCTCATGGAAAACCGGGTTTGCCGTCAAATGAATTGCCGAAATGTTGTCACTGTAAAGAGGTATTGACAAGGAATGTGTGACACCAATCAACAGGCCATGTAACCAAATTATCTCCTTCATCGTAAATTGCAAAGCTCTATACTCTACCTTTGCAAAAGATAAGGAGACCGTTGGCTGCTTCTTAGTTTTCCACAATACAAGTGAGACACCGAGCTGAATGAAACAACCAGAAATGGACGGACGAGTAAGCGGACATCCCTCCCAATCGGAGTTGCACCAAGCTATGAGAGGTAGTGGACTGTACGAGAATAAACGAATTCCCCGTCCCGGATTCTTTTTGAGATAGCGATTAACTCGAAAAAGTGCATTCCAATGATCGTGCTTAGGTTTCTTCATAAACCGAGAAAGCGCATGTATCGAATAAGCCAATTCTAGCTGTGTATTACCTAGATAAATCATCTTGCCCACAAGTCGCCGATAATGAGCGAGATCAAGTAAATCTTCAGACTTGGAGAAAGGTAAACGATGATGTTGTTCCAAGGGGAAACTAACAGGTTTCGAATCGAGCAGTCCAACATCGGTGATGAGGTCCAGAACGTACTTACGTTGATAAAGATAAATGCATATGGAGTTTCTATCAACCTTAAGTCCTAAAAATATTTCTAAATCTCAAATCTTTCATGTAGAAACATTCACCAAGGTAATACTTGAATGTTGTAACTTCAGGAACTAAATTTCCACTAATTATCAAATCTTCCACATATATAAGGACATGAATCCTTGTCTCATTAACATTATAAGTGAATAATGAATAGTCGGAGACAGATTGAACAAAACCACACCATTGCATCCCAAAGCTTCTCGAACCAGCATCTCAGAGCTTGACATAATCTGTATAATGATTTTCGAAGCTTAAAACTTTGTTTTGTCATGAGAATGAAATCCAAGAGGTAGCAGCATATACACTTCCTCATGTAAATCACTGGGTAAAAATGCGGTTCCCAATTAAGTGCAGCAGAGACTTCCAAGAAACATCTAACTGTCGTCATCTTGGCGACCGAAGCGAAAGTTTTGTTGTAATTGTTACCAGCAATATGCTTGTTACCAAGAACAATGAGACGAGCTTTATGACGCTCAATACTACCATAGGATTTGAATTTGATGTGATATACCCACTTACATCCGATAGCCTTCTTTCCTTTTGGCAAACACTCAATCGTCCATGTATCGTTTGCTTCAAGTGCCTCAATTTTCTTTCTCATAGCTAGCTGCCAGTTGGTGTCATTCATAGTCTGCGAATAATGTTTAGGTTCAACATTTTGAAGTAACCGCATGAACATAGGCTTGATGAGCAGGCAAAAATTTAGTGCAATCAACATAGTTATGAATTGGATATGATTAAGAGGAAGCTGATGCAGGTTGAGATTCAACTGTGTTGACAATGTAATATACTAATTTCGTTGAAGGTGTCTTGTGTCTGTGTCCACGACCCAAATGTTCTGGTATTGTAACTGAATCAGAAGATAAATGAGGTAACGCATATGCAGATACATGAATTACTAATGAAGAATCATCACAAATTGTAGTCTTCTCATCAGTAACATCATGAACTGTTTCTTGGTTTGTAGGTAAAGTATCTTCAGGTGTTATAGACTTATACAAGTCAAGTTCAGTTTCATCGATAATAACAAGAGGTGAAGACAAATCCTCAAAAACATGTGAGTCGTTGGTGAGATAAGGATACTTGTCTTCATAAAACAAGACATCTCCTGAAACTAGTATATTTCCAGTAGCTTGTTCATATATACGCCATCCCTTGGTGTTGTAAGGATATCCGATAAATACACACCCCAAGCTGCGATAATCAAATTTATCACTATTAGTAAAACGATTATGCACATAAAAGTACCAAACACACGCATGTGAGATAAAGGTGGTGGATGATGATATAACATCTCAAATGGTGTTTTGTAGTTAAGAACAGATGAATGCGTTCAGTTGATCAAATAAGTTCTGGTTAGTGCACAATGCCCCCAAAAATCGATGGGCAAATGAGCTTGAAAGCGAAGAGCCCACGTGACATTTATAATATGTTGATGCTTGCGTTCAACTCTTCCGTTCTGCTGTGTAGTCATGACATAAGAATTTCCATGAATGATTCCTTATTCTCCAAAGAATTCAGTTACAAAAATGAACTCTGAACCGTTATCGCTACGAATTGTCTTTAATGGATTATGAAATTGGCAATCAACTAAAGCAACAAAATATTTCAGTTTTGCTGGAGCATCCAATTTCGATGGTAAAAGATATATCCACATTTCTCGTATGAAATCATCTAAAATTGTGAGAAAGTATCTTGATCCGCACATTGTTGGAACACGATAAGGTCCCCATAAGTTGCAATTTACAAGTTGAAAAGCAATGGTTGTGTATTAGATATCAAAGAGAAGCTATCACATGTTTGTTTTGAACCAGTACAAATCCCACATGTCTTGCTATCAAAATCAATAAAACTACTAAAACCAGAAACATATAACTGAGAAAGAGCAGTAGAAGATGGATGTCCCAATCGGTTGTGAAAAAAACCCCTGAATTGAGTTCAAGTTGCTGCTCTGCGTTTTCTATGTCCACATCTCTATAAAAATACAGTCCATTGTATTGCTCACCCGCTCCAATCAAGGTCTTGGTAATGCGGTCCTGAAAAACACACAACCGATCAGTAATTTGCAAGACACATCTACTATCACTTGACATTTGTGAAACTGAAATCAAGTGACACTGTAAGTCCTCAACAAATAAGACATTTTGTAACTTCAAGTTTCTGCCTAAAGTAACGGTTCCTTTTTGATCTGAAACACTAAATCTCCCTTAGGTAATTTTATAAGCATCGAATCTGTCTTATTTGGATTATCCAAGTATTCGATAAATCCAGTCATATGGTTTGTAGCTCCTGTATCGTAGATCCATGATTCAGAAATAGACTTACCTGAAAGAGTGGATGAATCATTTAGATTTCGTTCAGCGAGCATTTAAATGAGTCCCTTCCATTGAGCATCATTCAACCCACTCAAACCAATTTGATATGCGCTTGCAAGAATAGCATTCGCAGAGTGAACAATTGGTGATGCAATTACTACATGTGCCATGATAGTTCTATTTTGCGATTCAGTAGCTCCACAAGAAGAGTCTTTACCTCTCACCCGATCACTCCACCAAGCTGGATAGCCAACCGTCCGAAAACATTGATCGAGATGGTGACCAGTTCTGCCACAACTCTTGCATAGTAAGCTGCCTTTGTGCTTATCTCCTCCTGAAACGTGATGTTTTGTGCGGTTTGAACAACAAAACTTTCTCCAGACATTGAAATTTCATTGCCAACTGAAATCATGCGACTATCTTCCTTTTGTGTAAAAGCGAGATACACATCATCATGTGAAGGAAACGGCACACGAGAGATGAGTGCAGCGGTAACTGTGAGTATGACTCATCTAATCTCCGAAGAAAACAATACACATAATCTTCCTCCTTCTCCTTAGTGATTTCCACACTTAAACTCCAAGTACAAATTCCACAGTTGGACGCTTTTGGTCTGCAATAATCATTCAGCGCAGTCCAAAGCTGAATCATAGAACCAAAGTAAGTTTCAATTGTTCTTCCATTCTGACGCGCTGAAGCTAGATCAGCTTTGATACTTCCAATTTTAGCTCTATTTTTTGCTGCAAATCTCTTCCTAATGTGTTCCTACAGATCTTGAGCCACATCAATCGTATGAAGAGTTGTTCGCATAGACGGATCTATCGTAAGCTTGATCCAAGAAATGACTAGTGAATTGTTACACTTCCATTCTTCAAAATCTTCACTATTATTTGCAGGTTGCGCTATTGTACTGTATGCAAATCTGAATTTTTTGTGCCATGAGAGCAAGTCGTATGTTCACTCTCCGTTCATCATAATTAGAGCCCTTGGGTTTTGGTTGAGAGATCACACATCCTCGATTATCAGACGGTGAAAAATCATATGGTCACATTTTTTGTCGCGTTGATGCAGCGGCTCAATTCTCAGATGTCGCAGTACTCCCATCATTGGTACTCATTTTAAGAGATGGATCAAAATTACGAAGTTTGTATTTGTATTTTTCTAATTATCGCTCTGATACCATGTTAAGAAACCATAAGTATAGAAGAGTTTCTTATATTGATTATGAACATAATCGTTACATTTTATAGACAGGAAAGAGAATCAAATCTAAACTACTCCTTAATCTATGAAACAAGAAAATATTATCTATATAACAATATAAAGAATAATATTTACTAACATAAAGTCTCTTAACTAAAATAATTATAACATCACTTAAGTAAACTGCTAATTTTAAATTTGATGCCATAAGCGGGTGTTTCTTTCTCTTCCACTACCGCACGACTTTACCTAAACCTTAAACTCCAAAATACAGACCATAAACTTCAAACTCTAAACCGTACACTCCACAATATAAACTCTAAAATCCAAAATATTAGCATAATTTCCAAAATATAAACCTTAAACTCCAAAATATAAACTCTCAATTCCAAAATATAAGCCTTAAAATCCAAAACATAAACACTAAACTCCAAAAATATAAACCTTAAATTCCAAAATATAAACCCTAGAGTTCAAAATATAAATCCTAAACTCTAATATATAAACCTAGACTCCAAAACATAAACGTTAAACTCCAAAATATAAACCTTAAACTCCAAAACATAAACCATATACTCTAAAATATAAATCCTTAACTCCAAAATATAAACCTTAACATTAAAGCTAGACATAAACAAAAGAAGTAAAAGTACAAAAAAAATTATTTAGACTTCCCAAAAAAACAAATAGTCAAACTACCAAAATAATGTCAAAATGGCATTTTTAAAAAATTATACACCAAACCTGTTACGTAGGTGTTATTGAATTAATATTAGGTAGGTGTTATTGAATTAATATATATTCTCTTTAACATCTTCTCTCAAATTCACTCAAGATTGGAGATGTCGGAGATAGAGAAACTCATCTACCGCCGAGGCACAATCAGGTGCACCGCGCTCGAGGTTTCCTGCCGATTCTGGCACCGAAAAGGGATCACCGGTCCATGGTACTTTACTATTATTTGGTGCTTCATCAGCCAAAGACCATAATCTAGATTCATCGTGAAAGAAAGCGGCATCGATTAGGAGCTTTAAAGCGTTCTTCATCCTGATCAAACCCTAGAGCGGCTAGCAACGTGAATGAGGAAATCTATTTCGACGGCGGTTACCTGTAGGTTAAGCTTGGTATTCGGAGTTGCAAAGGGCTACGGTGAGGCATTTTTTTCCTGGGGATGGCAGCGCGTCACACTGTGGCTAAACCAACAGCTTTATATTTTCCAATATATCATTTCCGGATGCGGCTCCTTCAACGACGAAATGGATTTTTGGTTTTTCGTGTCATTTTCCTTGTCTTACCTATTTATCTTTCTGCAGTGGTCTATCATGGCAGTCTTGTGCCACGTGTGACTCGGTTTAATCATCTTGGCCATCAGATTTTTCTGCTATGATAGTTCTGTGCCACAAATAATTCAGTTTCGTTGAATCTATTGTAACTTTTTTGGGCCGGATATGGTGTTTGGGGATTTTGTCTAATTGAATGCCCTTCTAAAAAAATTTAGATGAGCCTAAATTCAAAGCTAAACTTTATAAATTTAAATTTGAAAACCCTTTATCACTAACAAGAAATAGAAAAGTGTAGTTTGGATACGAGTACATTACGTAGATTATATGTATATAGCTGTATAAAATTATAGGATTCAGATCTCGTTCGGATACACACCGATATAAAACTAAAAATGTTGATTAGTTTAGAAATTTAATATATATCCATGAATTTAAAATTCTAAAATAATAATTTAAAGTATATATTATATATAATATAAATAGTTTAAGTGGTAAAAATGAGATAGTTGGAAGATCGATTGAGAGAGCAACTGAAGAATATCAAAATGTTGTCAAAAGGCACGAAGAACTTGGATCAGCTAGGCAGAACTAATCAAATGAACTGTGACTGAGTTATTAAGATTTGAAGAAATCAACTTAGGAAAAGTTCGAAGGAAAAATTCATTGTCTCAACGCCTTTCTTTTTCTAAATATTCTTATTTCTTTTTGACACCGATTTGAGTTTCTACCTTAAGTAAACATTATCTCTCAACTTTTCGTGTTTTCATGTCTTGATCATATATCTGTAATATCCTGTGGTGTTACCCAATTCTCCTGACTCTTGAGTATCATACTCTATTCTGTTTAATATCTTTAGATATTTTTATTTGCAAGTATTTAAAAGCAATTGCAATGGAGGAGGCCAAGAGGGGATGTGTTGGGGAGATAGTAGACTTGTAGAAAACATAAAGTAAGAGTAATTATTGGTTCTTTTAGCTGATTGCATTTACATATTAAGTGATTTGTCTTAATTGTGATCAAAATTTGCATATATAAATTTCTGGTCTTTAGGTCCAATGCTTACAATTCTACCAAACTTGAGTAGTGGTTGCAAATTTATAGATTTGCTTTTAGAAAGAAAAAAGTAGAATGCTACAATCATAGACATTATATTAAAAAGTCACAAACTTGATCACATCATATATGAGTATATTCGACATATTAATGCTATTAGGATTTTATTAATCTATGTAACATTTAAAATCATACATCGAGTGGAATTTAAGTTTCAAATCTACGAAAAAGAAGCTAAAAAACATTGAAACATAATGGTCATGTATTTAAAATTTTATGTATTAGTCATACCATATACTTTGTGTTTATAAAACCAGTGAATATATATATATATATATATATATATATATATATGTGTGTATATATATAACCAGTGAAAAATAGTAGTTTTACTGATCAACAAAAGGATTTAGCATGCAAGCTATGAATTTTTAAGAAAACATATGAATTTTATGTGGAGACATACAAAAGAAGATTTAATGAAGAGATATTGAGACATACATTAAAGAAAATACATTATTAGTATAGAGTGCTGCAAAGATTTACGTGTAATAAAATTATATTCTCTATGACCACATAATATTTTGATGAAGTTAAAAGCATACTTTGTGCACAATAATTTCTTTCCTAGAATGAAGCATCATACGAATTAAATAAATTTAACCTACAAAAAATATATTCAAGCCGATCATCTATTAACAAAAATCAAGTGACATCGTGGTTGTGTCGCCGCTATTGTCATGTTATCAGATTAGAGAACGAACCTAACCACCTGAATAATGAGTGTATTTTCTTCTATAAAATTTGGTTTATGAAGTCGGTTCGTTATGATCTAAAAATGAATGTGAAAAATCTCATCTGATGAATATTTCCAAATTTCATAAAAGTTTATTCTTAAATCATATATATGCCATATTCGCCCGTATATACGGTAAAGTAGTGTGCGGGCACATCACTTTATTTGTGTCGCATACACACTTATTTACTTTAAAAATAAACATAATGGTCATGTCTTAAAAATATAATAAAATTAAGACAGAAATTGTGCTGATTTTCTTAAAGTAATGTACGGGCACATCACTTTATTTGTCATGTTAGTCAAGAAAAGAAAACTAATTGAATCTTTAAAATTAATTATATGATAGTATATACATATATATATATATATATATTTTTTTTTTAAATATATAAATTATATCAAAATAAATATTTTTGGTATTGGATAAATTAACACTTGTTTTTTTTTTTTTTTTTGAACACTAAAAAAACACAAATTTCCTAGGTATGTGTATACGATGCTTTTGTACACGATATAATTATCTGGTGTACACAATGATCATCTAGTTTGTTTACAGAGTTATGCAACATGATGTTTGTGTACATAATGATCATGCAGTCTGTGTATACAAATGATCATGCAATTTGTGTACAAAGTCGTGTACACAATGATCATGCATTATGTGTATATCATTGTGTGCACGATGCTAATTATTTGGTGTACACAATTATCATGTAGTCTGTGTACATCATTATACGATGATTATGCAGCATGTGTACACAATGATCACGCATTCTATATACAACGTCGTATACACGATGTTGTGTATAAGATATTAATTATATGATATACACAATAAACATGCATTATGTGCGGGGTAGATGCATTCATAAAAATATGATGCAAGTGCACCCAAACAAATTGCAAATTTTACCTACTAATTATTATATTTTGTTTTAGAAAATGATTATGTATCCATTTTTTATCAACATACAAAGGAAATAATGCACCCATTTATTTTTATCTTTTTTGTTATGGTAAAGCACATAATACTTCAAAACTCAAATTTATTAAACCATTCTTTTGATATTAACTTTTATATATTCTTTAGTTTTACTATTTTAAATATTTTTCAAGACGTTTAAAATTTAAATTGTTATTCATATACATAGTTGATACAAAATGAATATATCTTCTAAATTTTTGCTAATTGGTATATTTTCACACATAAGAAAATTAATCTAGAATGCATCTTATTATTTTTTAATACAATTTCAATATTTTAAAATAATTGATTTTAAACATATCTAATAATTTTCTGTAATATCTTATATAATGGATTGTCATTTTTTGGTTTTATATGCATTTATTTTGTTTTTATGATTAATAATTACAATATTTATTTAAATATATAAATTTAATTAGTTATCTATATTAAAAATTATATAAATGAAATAAATATGTAAATTAATTTGTGGTCCCAGCCAAATTTTTTTCTAGATCCGCCCCTGATTATGTGTACATCGTTGTGTACACGATGTTTGTACACATGATGCTAACTATCCGGTTTATACAATAATCATGTAGTATGTGTACAACATTTTGTACATGATGCTTGTGTACACGATGATCATGCAGTTTGTGTACACAATGATCACACATTTTTTGTACAACATTGTATACACGATGTTGTGTAAAAGATGTTAATTATTCAGTTTACAAAATGATCATCAGTCTGTATATAAAATCATAACGTCATACACAAATTGCATTATCAACATCGTCAAATGGATTAACATTGTGTACAAAAAATACTAAAACAATGTTTGAACAAAATGAGATGAATTTCATTGAAAGACAATAGAAAAATAAGGATAAATTTTTATGTCCAAATTAAGCAAAATAAGTCTATATTTATAGAGTAAAATGAATATAAATGTTGATATAATTTTTAAAATTTTTACAAAATTTATGCGATGACATAAATTATTTTAAAAATTGAGGATAAAGAAAATAATATGACACATGACAGAAAAGAAAAATTTGTATAATTATTTTAAGTGTGATACATCGATAAAAACAAAGTTTTCTTTGGAAAATATACCAATAGCACAAAGTGCTATATAATATAAATATAGAAAAGTGCACAAGAGATCTCTATAATATATTGATCAAAAGTCTAGAGTAACCATCTACCACCAGAGTCATTAGATAGTTTCTTAAATCTTAGCCAAGTAGGCCGATCTATTTGGTCACGGGTCATGTATTTGGCCAACTGCAGAAATTATAGATAAACTAAGAACCGGAAAATACAACAAAACCAATCAACCATTTTAGTAGTGGTTGAAACCAGATAATACTATTTCCAGTAAATACACTTAATCTAACCACTTGACTTGTATAGTTTCCGGAGTTTAGTGCGTAATTCAGTGCAAAATCGTTTGGGTATAAGAAAACACACATAAACTTGGGAAGTAATCAAATCTGAACTGGAGACTTATTCTTCATTTTAGTATATAAAGGTCATGACCGAAAAAACCTAACCGTATCAAACCATAATTAAGTGATTCGGTTCGGTTTCGGTTTTACTTAAAAACTTGCTAGGTTAAGATAATAAAAATATTTCGATTGATTTTGGTTCGGTTAAAAACCTAAAAACCGTTTGGGTTTTTCGGTTTTTAAATTACCTATATATATTTTTTCAAATTGACTATATAAAAAAGTTAATTAGAATTATAACGAAAGAAATAATCATTTTAGTTCACATATACAACATATATATTCATGATTCTTTTTATTTTACTTTTGTTCAAACATTTTTAACCATTAATGACTATATAATTTGTTCTCAAGTTTTTTTTTATCTATCTTAAATTTAAATAGTGTTTTGGATATTTAGACTTTATTTTGAACCTTTTGTGTTTTATACTTTTCTTATGAGTATGTACATTTATTATTCAGTATTGGTTGTAATGCCTTATATTTCACATATAAAATTGAAACTGAAACCAAACCGAACTAAACTGATTTTTTTACGTATTTATGGTTTCCTTTTTTCAAAACCGTTTTAACGTAACCCGAAAAATTCAAACCATAACCGGACTTTAAGCCGAATGGTTTTAGTTTTCATAAAACAGAAAACCAGAAAAACAAAAAAAAAACCAAACTATAACCATTCATCAAGGCTAGGGCATGACAAAAAAGCATAACAAAAAAAAAACCGAACCGGACTGTAATTAAGTGATTTGGTTCGATTTTGGTTTTACTTAAAAACCTGTTAGGTTAGGATAATAAAAATATTTCGGCTCCGGTTTTGGTTCGGTTAAAAACTGTAAAATGGTTCGGGTGTTTTAGTTTTAAAATTAACTATATATATATATATATATATTTCAAATTAACGATATAAAATGTTAGTTATAATTATAATGTAAGAAATAATCATTTTAGTTCACGTACACAATATAGTCATAATTCTTATTATTTTACCTTTTTCAAACATTTTCAACAATTAATGATGATATATAAAATTTTCTCAAGTTTTTTTTTATCTAGCTTAAATTTTAATATTATTGATTTGGATATTTAGGATTTATTTTGAAATTTTTACGTTTATAATAATTTCGCATGTACATTTTTTTATGTAGTATTGGTTGTAATGCTTTATATTTCACATATAAAACTGTAACTGAAACCAAACCGAGCTAAACTGATTTTTCTTAAAGTTTTATAGTTTCCTTTTTTCAAAACTGTTTAAACTGTGAACCCAAAAATTCAATTTGAAACTAAACCGTAATCGGACCTTAAACCAAATGTTTTTTTTTTAAATCCATGTATCCCAACGTTTCTCGATAGGACAAGGGGGTCCACGTGTTAGATTATTGGCCAGCTATCCAACAGGGCAGAGGTCCACGTGTTAGACTATCACTTCGCTCAGACTAGCCACGTGGGTGGCCAAATGCCTCTCCACTTGTCGGCTCTTGGAACTTTGCATCCTGTATGTGAATACCGCAGTGGTCAAGGCTCGAGCTCGTGATGGTGGGTACCTCAGCCGAGAATCCATTACCACCAGAGCTAAAGGCTCCGGTTAAAACGAATGATTTTAGTTTTCATAAAACCAAAAAACTGAAAAACCAAAAAAACCAAACCATAAACCAGAATGCTGAGCCATAGGTTATTATTAATACGAAATCACTATAATTGTTTTAGTTAAATAACAGGGTTTTACAGATTCAGGAAAGATGCAACATTAGGACCAACTAATGATCAATTCGACTACATAGTGATCGAAGGAGGAACTTGTGTTTTTGCATTAGCTGAAACGCTCTCTCAAAATGCTTGTGTTTTGGTTCTCGAACGTGGTGGCTCTCCTTATCACAATCCGATGGCCTCCAACATTGAACACTTCTCAAACACACTCTTAAAAGTAACATCAAACTCATGGTCGCAACCTTTCATCTCCGAGGACGGCGTGTATAACACACGTGTGCGTGTCCATGGAGGAAACTCGGTGTTGAAATCTGGGTTTTACTTACATACGGAAGAAGAATACATTGAGGAGTCTCAATTGGAGATCAAAGAAGTGGAAGTTTCTTACGAGTGAGTTGAAAGTAAACTTGTGTACGAGCCACAAGTTATGGGATGGCAATCGGCTTTAAAACATGGACTTTTGGAGGCTGGTGTGATTCCGTACAACGGTTTCACCTACGCTCATATCAACGACACAAAAATCGGCAGCACTATCTTTGACCCAACAGGCCATAGACACTCTGCCGCAGATTTGTTAGACTATGCTAATCTAGACTCAATTGTTGTCTACTTGCACGCTACTGTTCACAAGATCCTCTTCACCACTCACGGTATAAAATTAATTATTTTCTCATAACTATTTTTGTGTTTGTCGGTATAAATTTATAAATTAAAAAGGGTCAATTTCATAAAAGTGGACTTTCGGGGAAGTATTTACACTTTGGTGTATTTTCTTCTTTTGGTGGACTTTCTGCATGAAAAAAAAAATCATAATGATTATACTCTTTTCTGTATTCACATGATAGGCAAATGTGTTGGTGCATGTGTGAACAACTTTTGGATGGTGGGTAATGCACTCGGACCGTCAGATACGTATGTGAAATCGAGACCATTGATATTTACCTATTATTAATATGCAGGGTTAATTTTTTCCAATAATTTCCACACAATTTTCAAGCCTCTGGGAAACGTGAGAATATCTATACATGTCCCATCAACAATATCATATGTACCAGGTTTTAGAAAATAAATATAAGCTTCAGCATTTAGTAAGTTCAGTTCTTTATAGACATTCATAAATGTCTACACGATATGTTTTTCTTGTTAGCTTAACGAAATTTAACGGTTTCTTTGTTCAGGTTGATGATGTGCGGAGTTAATTAATAACAACTTTAAATATCAAAAAGTACATTATGGTGATGTGCGATGAGTGGACGTGTGGTGAAGATGGTGAGTGGAATTTTGTTGTTTGCAAACGTAATATGTCCAGATTTTTGAGTTTGAAAGATAGTTGTACCCTGGACGACATACACACCGAATTGTTGAGGGAGTTTGGGATAGCCAAGAACGGGGAGACATTGGTTAGCCTGACTTACTGGTTGATAGAAGCGGAAGAAATTCTGAATAAGCATGCGTCAATAATTGTTAACAGTGATCGGTCGTTGTCCATTTATGTATCAAAATGGAAAGAAGAATTGGAATGACTCTGTTTGTAACATTCCGTAGCAGATGCTCCATTGAATGTGCACGGATGACGGACACTCGACCTTCCAAACGTGTATGGGCTACTGAGAGAACTGATGGAGCAGTTTCAATGATTCAAGACGCAGGGTTTTTAACCCCAACTGAACCATTGGAGCTGGTAGAAGATGATGTACTAGTTGCGCATGTGGAAGCAATTGAGGCTAGTTTGGGTAAAAATGATTGTTTATCAAACCAAACGGATTGTAGTCCATTCGATCTTCTGATTGATTCTCCTATGGTTGAACGCGAGCTTTTCCCCGAGGAAACATCACCTCGTGGATACGACAAAGATTTTTGGTTTCCCCTATTGGAAAATACATTTGGCGGTTCAAACGCATTATATATGATGTGTACGCCATATAATGGATTGGAAAGTGATACGTCCATTCAAGAGGGTATAAGTGGAGCATCGGGTCATCGAATTTCTGACGGGGAAGGAGGTATGGATACCAGTGATGAGGATTAATTGCAAAAGCGATTGCCAAATAGCTTTGACAATCATAGCTATTTAGGGCATGTTTCTATTTAAGAAACCCACAACAAAGAAGAATTATTTTTTTGTAACTTGCGTTGGTGTAAAGTGTGATTGGAGAGTCCCAGCACATTAAATAGATGAGAGTAGAGAGTATGAGATAAGGAAAAGTTGCGTTATTCATACGTGCGATATTGGGAGCAGGATTGGTTACAAAAACATGCGATAGCGAAGGTATTGGCAGCGGTGTACAAGAACAAATTCGGGAATGCTATAAACGGGCCTCGGTCTTGAGAATTGCAACAGTTAGTAGTGGAAGAATTGAGGGTCTCAACATCGTATATCAAGTGTTGGAGAGCGAAGGAGGTAGCACCTAGTGTGTTGGACGGGTTGTACGAAGAAGAATTTGCTAAATTGACCAATATATGTACTTGTTGACGTTGGTGAACCTTGGGACCATAACATACATTAAATTTGAGAGAAGTTGTACAATAGTTGAACGTTTTTTATTTTTTAACCTGGCATTTGGTGCATCAATACTTGAATTTAGGAAAACGAGGCTAGTGATAGTGGTGGATGGCACACAGTTAGGAGGGAGGTACAAAGGCGTCTTGTTAAACGCGTGTGGACATGATGCAAATTTCCAGGTGTTTCCACTTGCTTTTGCTGTGATGGACAATGAGAATGATGACTTATGGATGTGATTTTTGAGAGGATCGAACGGATTGTTTCATATAGTCCAATTTTGACAATCATTTCATACAGAGCTCAGTCTATATACAAAGAAAAGGCACACGTGTTTCCCCTGGAACATCATAGTGCATATATGGTACATCTCCAGAGGAATGTCACATCAAAATTTCACAACAAGGGTTTAAGGAAGATGGTTGCGTAAGCAACATGTGCATGGAAGGTTAGCTTATTCAGGTTTATATATTAAAATCCTTCTACGTAATGGTGAGTGTGCTAAGTATTTAGAGAAAATAGGCTTTTCACATTGGATGAGAACACATTCAAAAAGTAAAAGGTATAATCTAATGACAAGTTATCTTTGTGAGACACTAAACAATGTTTTGAGAAAAAGACATGCATCTCCTATAATTGTACTATTAAAGTTCATCCAAGAGATGATGATGAGGTGGTTTTGCAGACGTAGATAGAAATCACTGAATCGGGCGTGTAGTATAACACTAGAAGTAGAGTAACAGATGTTGAAGGCAAAAAGTGAGACAAGAGATTACAAAGTAGATCATATAGACATGTGAAATTTCCAGTTTAATAGGAAGGTTGGTGATAAACAGCTCGTACAGTTGGACATAAGATGATGTTCATGCAAGGTGTACGACCGGACAAAGTTTCCATGTGGACATGTGATGTTTGTTGCTGATAGTATTGATATGCCATATGATCACATCGTGGCGGATTGCTACAAAACTAAGACTTGGTGTGATACGTACACATGTGTAATAAGGCCACAAGTATAGCCGTACTATGTGGACATACCGAAGAGATAAGGACTCATGTACTTAAACCTCCTCGAGCAAGATGACCCCCTGGACGGCCCAGAGATTTGTATACCCTATACTGGAGAGTTTGTTGTAAGTATTTATGTTGTCTAATATTACTAAATAAATATGGACTGGCTCCATATTTGGTAAACATTTGAAGAGCAAAGACTAGGCGAATAAGTGTTCAAGGTGCGTGAACAAAAAAAAGTGTTCAAGGTGCAAAGTTTCGGGGGCACAATAGGACAAGATGTAAGAATACATTGGTTAAGAAGTTGGTTGATGACTTTTTTTATTGTTTATATTTCGAGGCATAATAGGGCACCTGTGTCGATGATGTCTTTTTTTATTGTTTGAAAATTGTGTGGACGATGTTTGTTGCCATTTTTGGGGATATTGATATTGTGGATGGCTCATTAGTCTGGATGGAAATGTCACTGTAATTGCGGGCTTAAACGTGTATTGAAATGGATGACTTTGAAATGTACTGATTATGTTAAACGTGCGTACATTAAAAGCAATAGTTGATAAAAATGTATTGAAATAGATGACTTTGAAATGTACTGATTATGTTAAACGTGCGTACATTATTTAACTTATTATATTAAATGTGCATACATTGGAAGTAGTAGCAAAACAGACACGTACATCATGGGTATTTGTAAAGAACATGAGAAAAACATGGAATAAAACAACGTAAACAAGTGATCGTCTGCCAATTTAAGTAAGTCAGATGTCTGTTTGTCTAAGCACAACGATAGAGAGGGCCGTAGTGGGGCCACCAACTGCTCTCATACATAGATTTGTACAACGTTTCAACAGTAGTTATGTGGTGTACGAAGTTCTCACCTGCTTCAACTAGATGTGCATGAGTGAACGCTGCAAGGATTTCGTCCAGTAGATCGTCTAGGTCAACGCCACTGCAATAGTAAAGAACTGATAGTAGTACTTTCATCATAGGGTGGACATGTTTGATGGCATCGAGAATGTCTATAGCACTTATACATTCCTATTGCCTAAAACCCATGTCAATTAAATGGAGGTATAGTGCGTACGGGTTCTTCGCGTACAAGCATCGCTTGTATATGTGGTTTAGGGGTGATCTTGGTAATACATAGTGGGGGAAGTCCTCGCTTTTGTCTAAACATAACACTGACAAAATTGAGTTATCGTATACCGAGTGTCTACCGGATCGAAATGATCATCCAAGACCCTTCAGTGTGGTGAGCCCTTCATCTGCGTAAATCTTAATGATTTTGACGACTAACTCATCTATCAGTATTGAGGGTGCATCATTTCTGCGATGAAACACCATGGAAAATAGTTTAACTGCATGGAATTTTGCAATGGGAATATTAATAGGCATAATGGATAACTTTTTCAATGTTCGGATAGTTAGTGCCAATATATTGTGAATGTGCGGGCCAGAAGAGGCATGCGTGTATTATTCGTACATTTTTATTTCATGTACATATGCTGGTGATTTTGGAAAGTTGAATAGGCATGTACATAGTTGTGCACGTGGTACAGCGTTTGCATTATTGTGTAATGTATAATCATATTGTTTAAGGGTGATGGGATGTGTGAACTAAATATTGTCTATTGATATGATTCTCATAAAGAACGCTACATACTTTGAAAGGCTGGAAACAACCCGGATAGATTGCGGAAGACGGATGAATGTGAAATGGATTATGAAGGATGTTCTGGACATAATGGAGCAAATGGACAAACACAAAGGATGAGAAAGTCCTTTGATAAGCCAAGGAATCCAAGGATATGACACACCAAGGAAGGATGCTGCTAGATATTACACACCAACATAGTTGGAAGAAGCCTCTGGATATTACACAACAAAGAAAAGGATGCTACTAGATATTACTCACCAACAGACTTGGAAAGGAACTTAGATATTACACACCAAGAAGCCGAATGCTCTACTGGATATTACACACCAGCAAAGAATTGAAACAACCTTAGATATTACACAATAAGACCAAACTCCTACTGGATAATTACACACCAATAGAACTTGAAAGATATTACACACTCTCAAGGATCCAAAATTGAGAACTAATTCATAAAAGCTTGGATAAAAGTTTAAAGTGTTCTAAAACATGAATATAAAGAGAAAAGGAGAGTTCATGCATGTAAGGGAGATAAAATATTAAAATTCGTCCATCTTGCATGTTAGAGAGAAAAGGCCACTCCATTAAATGATGTCCATGCATAAGCTGCGAATTTAGAGCTTTTCTTGACTTTCTTTGAGTTTAAATTGATTTAAACACTTCAAATATGCTCCTTTAGACTTATATAAGTGTTGGGCCTTACTCCTCTTTTGTTGGACTTCATTTTATCAACTAATGGGCAATTATGTAGTGATCCATTTGCTTCATTAAAAACCTACTTGGAAAACCTATTGGGACAAAACCAAATCAGGGAAAAAGAGTACAAATGGATACACTAATCTATTTTTTGATCAACTTCGGCTTGAATGCAAGTGATAATTTTTTGTATCCCATTCAAGCCAAAATTAGGGAAATGTTCCAAGACTGACTTAGCAACAACTCCATAGCTCCAGCAAGCTTCTTTGTCCTTGATCTTGTCATTGGTCCAGCTTGAGATTTAAATGCTTTCACAGGGTTCAGGTTCAACTCTTTGTCCATCTCCTTGTGCATTGCTTTCTAATATCACATCATCCTCCCTCTCTTGAAAAGGATTTGACCTCAAATCTATAGCATATGCAATAAAAGGGACAAGATCAGAAACATTGAATGAATTAGTCACATTATACTTACCTGGTAGATCAAGTTGGTAGAAGTTTTCATTGATATTATTTATAATCTGAAATGGACCATCAATCCTTGGCATCAATTTGGATTTCCTTTCAGCTAGAAACCTTTCTTTTCTGAAATGCACCCACACTTGGTCTCCAACATTGAGCACAACTTGGCATCTTCCTTTGTTTGCATGCTTTTCATAAAGCTTAGTCTTTTCTTCTAGATTCTGCCTAGCTTTCTGATGAATCTTTTTAATCAGTTCAGCTTTATTTTTCCCATCTATGCTTGTTCTTTCACTCAAAGGTAAAGGAATTAGATCCAAAGGAGAAGAAGGATTAAATCCATAAACAATTTCAAAAGGAGAAAACTTAGTAGTAGAATGTGTAGCATGATTATAAGCAAATTCAACATGTGGCAAACATTCTTCCAATGTTTTCAAGTTCTTATTAATTAAAGCTCTAAGCAAAGTGGGTAAAGTTCTATTAACTAGTTCAGTTTGCCCATGACAAGTAGTAGAAAATAACAGTTTAGTACCTAACTTACTCCACAATATTTTCCAAAAGTAACTTAAG